>CAJVQA010000588.1:0-32176 GCA_910591915.1 Cetraspora pellucida
TCAGCAAAGATTTTCCATTGCTCTTTGTTCATTGCTTTGTAGTTAAAGGTCCTGCATTTGGTTCTAGTTGAATGTTTGTTTTTGCCTGTAAGGGCATAAGGAAATGTCCAAGAGAATATAAAGATTTTGTGATCACTTTGGGTTCAGTTTTTTGCATCGTCCAAGTAAAATGAATTGAGATATTTGAGTAAAGGAAGGTAGGCCCAAATATAATCAATGGTGCTGTGATATCTACTGCTGTGCCAGATATAAAAGGAGGTATTAGTATGATCTACCAGATCATAAATATTATTGTATTGTAGGAATTGCAGTAGTTTGTATTTGATAGATGAGGAAGTTGAGTTGTTAGGTGGTACATTAAAGTCACCTAGTATTATGAATAAAATGTTTCAGTTAGTAGCTTCTTGAATCTATTGAATAATGGTATTTTGAATTTGCAATCTTAATTGTGAGTTTTTACATGATAGATATATGAAGATAATTTGGAATTTGTGATCATGTTTGAAGAAGAGGTCTATAGTGATAGCATAGCCAAGAAGAGTAAGAATATTGTATATATGAGGTGTAAGATGTTTATGAATCATAAGTGCAGTTCCTGCTTTGGAACTATTAGTACATGACCAGTAATAAGAGTAGTGTTTTGAGTTATTAAATTTGATAATAGCATTATCTTCTGCTATTTTAGTTTCTGTGATACTGTAATATTTAAGAAATAAGTAATACAGTAATCCTCCCAGACTTGCTGTTTGAGATTTTTATTGTATTCTCAGACATTGTGGGTGCAGATTGTGAGATTTAGAGGTGAGATATTAGGGTTCCTAGGTTGTGTTAAATTACTAGGGATTGGAGCTAAAGGTGCTAATATAGAGAAGACTGGTGTTGATGTGTTTGATTTTAATTGAATGTTCAGATAATGTCAGATAGCTTGAATTGATAAGATAAAGTAATTAGATAATAGTTTATCTTCTGATGGAAGATAAACATAAGCTTTGCTATGGTCATTTTTAATAGAAATAATTAATATATAGCCACAGACATTTTTAGGTAAATAACCAAAGCTGTGGATATGTTGTAAGAAAGAAATAATAGTTTGAGGATGAGAAAGCAGTGATAGATAGTTGTAGAATAGAAATTTGTTATAGAGGTATTATATTGGATGTTGTCATAGTAGTGTTTAGCTATGGTAGTTTCATCATGGCCTTCTAAAATGGCACTTACTAATTGAAAGTAAGAGTATTTTATATCATTTTCCTTTATAATTGAATTCAAATTTGGTAAGTTGTTATTTATTAGAGAAAATTTAGAAGAAATGAGTATAAATGAGTAATAGGTATAGGCTGATAGTTGTGAGAAAAAGTATTCAGATAAAGGTTGAGATTTGTGTAATAAGTGTATATAGTATTCATTATAATCAATTTTAATTAATATTGTAAGTGCATAGTTGAAATTGTTTAATTGTGTATAATTGTAATAATGAATGTGTTTTAAAAAGAAGCTAAATGTTTGAGGATGTAGAAGTAGAGGTAAATTCAACCCAGCTAACCACACATTATAGCATGAGTCTGGCTCATATAGTGTATTGTAAAATGAGTCTTGGAGTTCTTCCTTGATATAGGATGATAAAATGGAGTTCAAGAAAGTAGAGGGTTCTTCTGTAGATTTGCTCACTATATGCTCAGCTTGCACAGCTGCACAGGATACTATAGCCTGTCCTGTACATTGGGTCTGGCCATCATTAATCTGGTCCTCCACGTAAATAGACTTAACCACCCATCTACTTACATTATTCTCTTCTAAGAATAGTCTACTAAATGTAGAGGACATCATTATCTTAGAAGTGATGGCTGCATTTATGTGCTCTACAGAAGAGTTTATTGAAAAGAATTATGAGAGAGAGTTGTAACATGATCTGTTATGAATTTTGTTTTGTGTTTTGATTAGTGTTGTTAGTGTTTGATTCTGATATAATAATGTTATCATCAGAAAGCTCAGATGAATTATTATTTTCTTTGGGTGTTAAAGATATTAATTTGATAGAAGTGTTTAAATTAGAAAAAATTGATTTAGTTTTAGGTAGATTAAATTTAATGTTAAATTTGGAATATAAAATTTGTTGAGCTTCAGAATAGAATTTTTTGTTGTAGGATTCTCTAATTGATGAAATAGAGAGTTTATCATTTTTAAGAATATAAAAGTATGTAAGTACTTGAGCTAGATACTCAGTACTAATTGGTTTGTTAGTAATTTTGTCAATAATTTGTTGTGGATGATAATTGTTGATTTGGTCATTATTGGCAGCAGTACTTAGATAGGCTTTGAAAAAACTATAAAAGTAGTAGCTTTTCTGTGCTTGGTTGGTTTCAGTATCATTAAGTTTGATAAATTCTTTTTCAGTATCAGAGGCAAGTTGTCAAAGAAAGATAATAGGTGCAGGTTTATTAAATGTAGCAGCTTTGGGTTGGTCTCTATTAAAGATTGAGAAGTCAAGAGTAGGGTGTGTTCATTTAGGTTTGAACTGTGTATTAGTTGGAGCTGGAAAGTGATCATATGAGTTAGTAAAGAATAGAGAAGATAAATTTTTAACATTATGTTCTGTATCTTTAGGTAATGTTATTCAGTTCCAACTGTACATATGTGAATATGGTATAAAGCTGCTTTAAAACATAATTTAGAGCGCTCTTATAAGAAATCATAGAAGTAATTTTGAATTCAGGAGGTAGAAGAGTTTTGCAAATATTTGACAGTTTGAGTGCAATTTGGTATTTGATGTAATTGAATGTTTTTTCTTAATCAATATTATAAAATTGATATTTATAAATATTGAAAAATTTTTCAAACCAGGCTTTGAATTCGGATAAGTGATTTTTTAAAAATGGAATTTGGAATGTATAAAGTAATTGTTTTTTGGAAATATTGAGAGAGATATTGATATTGAATTTATTGTCATTTTGGATTTTGAAGAGTAGTTGATTGATATTATCTTCACTAATATAATAGTGAAGTTTGAAGTAAATAGAATAAAGTTTGAGGTCTCATAAAATTTTTCTGCATGAATAGTTTTGTATTTATTGTGAAGAATAAGATATAGACAGGCCAAATTAAGAGCTACTTGTTTTCGATTAGTAGTAGTATATGGTGGAATAGAACTGTAAGAGGCAAAGATTTTTGGATAATTAAGTTGGATAAATAGGGTTGTAGTAAATTCTTGAAGAAGAGAAATAAATGTAGAATGGATTAGTTCAAATGGAATAGATATTGATTTATCAATTGAAGGATTTGCTTCATAAATAAGATCAGTCAAAAATTTAGGTCTTTTTCCTGCTAAAGTTTTAACTAAATATTTATAATTAAGTTTTGATTCAGGAGTTTTGTCAGATGCTAGTTGGATAATTTTTCCTAGATAAATGTGAATAAGATATGGTTTAATAAAAGTAAAAAGTTGTTGAGCAATAGGATTGTTAAGTTTGGTGTTGTTTTTCATTGAGTCAGTTACTGGGTATTCTTTAAACCAATCAAGATCATTGCTAGTATCTCTTTGGTTTTCTTTTTCTTTTGTTTTTGTTGATTGGAATATTGTTGTTTTTTTTTTCTTTAAAAGAAAGGATTTGAAAAGTTGGATTTTTTCATTGGCTTTCATTTTTTGGATTTAATAAGAGCAAGAATTAGTTGTTGCTTAAGAGTAAGAGAAAGAATAATTTGTTTTTTAAAATTAGAAAAGGAAGCTTGGATGTTTAAACTAATAAGTTTGGATTTGATTGAGGCTGTAACTATTTGTTGCTAGAATGTAAGAGGAGAGGTTTGTGCTAATAGTTTAAGTTTAATATTCAATAAACCAGGAATACAAAGTCTATAAATTAAGTTTTGTTTAAAGATTGTGTAAACTGCATAATCAGAAGCTGACTGCATTGTTATATAGCCACACAAGGGATATTTTTAGTTTTACATATAAGACATGTATGGTAGTGTTAAGAATGTGTGACAATTGCAGAGGGTGTAGGATCTATTTGAAAACTAGAAAATAGCATATGAGGTTTAGAAGAAAATAGATTGGATTGTTGTTGTTTTGGAGTAGGTGATTAAAATAGTTCATCAGAAATTTTTCTAAAATGGCTAATAGAAATAGTAAAAGTAGTTTGAGTCATAGGTTGTCTAGGAGAAGTAACATAGGGATTCTGTAGAACTGAGAAATAAAACTAGTATAGTATGTTCTACAAAAACATGTGGCAATAATGAGTTGTTGAGGAACTTTGAAATAATGATGTTTTTTGGCAGTATCACAGTTAATTGGATTAACATTTGCTGGAAATACATATAAGGATTAAGGTTTTCTTTCGACCATTCCTACTCCATGGCGATCTTTATATTTACTATGATAGTAGGCAATATTATAGAAGTCAGGGTTTTTAGTAACTAAGGTAAGCATAGTTTAAAGCTTAAAAATTAAAAATGGAGTAAATAATAAAGATCTTGGGTGTGAAAGGATCTTAAATATATAGGGTGTGACAAATAAGTGTGTAATAAATAAGAGGATGTGACAAATAAGGGATGTGATAAGTAAGAAGGTGTGACAAATAAGAGTATATGACAAATAAGTGACACAGGATGTGCAGATTAAGTTGTTATAATGATCGATATTAAACAAATTTTTTGTGATAGTTAATCGAACCAAAAATAGAAAAGATTAAAATTTGCGTTAAATTAATTAATTGTGTGACTTTTGGTAGTGATCTGCAAGTGCTAGGTGTCCTAGAATACAGGACCCTCCCAAAAAAAACAAAAAATTTTTTGCAAAAAAAAAAACAGAAGTTTTGTAAAGAAGTTTTAAAGGTTTTTACATAAAACCTTCAATATTAATCTAATATTAATGTATAATATATCAAAATGAAGCTCTAAGTGAGCTCTGTCTTTTTGTATTAGAAAACAACTAAAGTTAGCTTGATAAATTATTAAAAAAATTTAGAAAAAGTATTTTGTAGTTTAATAAATATATCTCACTATACAGAGGTCCGGAAGATATAAAACTAGACCACTTATATGTAAAATTCTGGTGTGAACAATTTTACTTAGAAGGCCAAAGAAGGTTTAGTTAATAAATTATTTAGTTATTGCAAGTTTATTATCAAAGAATTTAGGTATAAGTGATCATTAGGAAGAGTTAATGATTTGCATCTTATCATTACATTAATAAGCAAATAAAACATTTAAATTGATTATTAAATTTTATACTAATGACAGCTTGCAGCTGTTTCAATAACTAATGAAAAAAAATACATCTAATAATCATTGAGGTTAAGCTTGACAAGCTAAAATTCATTAAATTATGCAATGCTAAGACTTTTTAAAAAAAACTAATTCAAATTTATAAATCTAATCTAATGCATAGTTGATATTATTTTCAAACAAAAATAAGCATAAATAAAACTTAATCATGCCTTTATCAGTAATGTTGCATATCATAGAAATTCAATATAAAGTAACATTTTTTGTTAAAGTCATTCTTAATTACCTTGTCTTTGTGATATTATTGTATTAAACTACCTTCTTCAAGATATTATTATGTTATATTCTTTTTTTTAAATATTAACAGTGAGGCCATGCCTTTAACTTTATTGAAATTCAATTGAAGTTTTTACAAAGAAAAGCTTGCTTTTAAATTACATATGAAGAATAAAAACTTAGACAATAATCTGCGACCTAAACCTACAAGAGTGGCCAAGGCTCACCTAGATTTGGGTGTTAGTAATAATATATGAGAGAGGGATATGATATTTAATCCATTGAATAGTCCAAAGATCAATTTTAGTGATAATTTGTGGTATTGAAATAAGAGGTAATAGTAAACTAGAAAAAGAATTATGAGTTGAGTTTGTACTGAATGTGAAATACAATATGAAATCTATAATTGTTTATATATTTGTTAGTTTAAATGAAGAAGGAATTTAATAGAAAGAGAGATGGTTATATGGTAAGGAATAGAAGTATTATGAATAGTAGAAATAAGGTCACTAAAGACTAAGTCAGATAAGGTAGAAATAAGAGATGATATATAAGAAAAGTTATGTAGTTTAAAACTGTTAAGTATAAGAATTTCTTGATATAGATTAGAAACAGAATTAGCAGACATGTTGAGAGTAGTAGCATTTAAGATGCAGTTAAAAGAATTAGAGATTAGATGATAAATTGTGTGAATGGAAGGACAAAGAATCCAGTGTAGTGAGGAACTAGTTTGATTGCATTGGTGACAGAAAGAAGAATAAGAAGAGTTATATTTGTGAAGGATATGAGGAACAGGTAGTTTATCTAAGAGAATTTTAAAACAAAAAGTTTTTAAAGTAGAGGAATGAAAACTGTGAGCAAAGTTAGAGACTTTTTGATTGTTATTAATGTAAAACCAAATGGCTTCCCAGTTAATATTAGATGCAATAGTAGATCATTGTTAAAAACGATATTGAGAGGTCCAAAGTATTATAATATAAGCTTGACAAATAGTGTGAATAGAGTGACGAATAGGAATTTTAATAGGAAATTGGTCATAAAATAGGGTATAGGCAGAGTTATAAGGGTTATTAGTTGAGAATATTAAAAAAGGTAGAATTTGGTAACTACAAGCAAGTTGATCAGCAAGATTATTAAATGAATCATTTTGGTATGCAGTAACTTTGTAGAAAGTAAACTAAATATTGTATGAATTAATAAAGTTGATAAAGGTTTGCCAAATAGTAAAGTATGGAATATGAGTATGAGAAAGTTTAGAGATTAATGAGCAGATACTATAATATTTGAAGATAACAGATTGTGAGTCCATAAAGATATAAACAGAACAGTTTCTAGAAGCAATAATAATTGCTAAGAGAATAGCAAGAATTTCAGCTTTAAAGGAGCATAGCCAAAGTTTAACTTGTGTATGAAAAGAGTGAATAGTTGTAGAGTTATCAACTTGGACTCATCCTATGCCCATAGAGCACTGAGAAGTACCAAGCTTAATAACAGAACCATCAGTATAAAATAAGATAGTAGTTAGATTATGATTAGAATTAGCAATAGACTGTAAATTGTTAGTAAGTTGGCATGATTGAAAGATTCAAGATAATTGTTGTAGATTGATTGTTAATAAAGGAGAAGGTAGAATATGTAAAGAATGTCGAATAGCTACAGAGCATGCAATGTTGAGGAAGTTGGCATGTAGGTTAAGAGTTTTGTTAGAATTAATACAACAAAGTAATTTAGTAGCCAAATTTGTAGAAATAAAGATGATGCATTTGTTAGCGATTGTATTAGAGTTAAGATAGCATCCAGGACATATAATAGTAGTAGAGTGAGAAGTAGAATAAGGGTTAGTAAACTAAAACTGGAATGAACAGTGCTAGTAAGTAATGAGAGTAAGGCCTATAGGGCTGTTATGCCTTCTGGCCTTGTTGATAATGATTTGATTGTTGAAAACAGTAAGTAACTAGGGCTTGGTATTAGAGTTAAAGTGGCCAGTAGTATAAGAAAACTAGTTTAATTGAGGTAGGTTAAAATGATTATATAATGTATGTTGATCAAAATAACTTGTAGTAATATCCTCAAGAGTGGTAAACCATTAAGGTATAACACCTTTAGGGAGTTTGTTTAGTCTGAGAGAAATATGATGCCAATGTAATAAATATAAATTATTATAGGTAGTAAGTTGGTCAAAAAAGAAAAGTTTGTGATATCTAAGTTGTTTTTTGAAGACAGTGTATTTAGAATGAGATGAGAGAAGAGATTTCAGAGAGATAGTTACATCATTTAAAGTGTAAGGAATGTTATAAGTTGAATTAATTAAGAATGTTTAACCAATATGTTTAATAAGCTATATAATTTTAAAGTTTGTAGTTAAGTGATTAGGACCATCAATAATTGGGTTGGAATAAAAGAAAATACTGATTAGGGACCAAAGATTGTTTTGTAATTGTTGAATTCGAATATGAGTAGATGCATCTAATAGGTTAGGATTATTAAGTCATTTAAGAAGATTAGGAATATGGTGTTGTAATTAAATGTCTCAAATATGTTTAATGTTATAAATTTGTAGATGTAAAAGGGTACTAGAAGATATTGTACAGCAAATTTTGGCTTTAAGTTTAACAAGACCAATGTGCTGAGTGAAAATTTTGTTGCAAGTTGATTGGCTGATTACAATATTTTGAAGTCAGTATTCAAAAGTAGGAATAATCACAGTGTTAATAATATAGCAAGCATGTGAGTCAGTAATACATTTGGTTTTAATGATTTGAATTAGTTCAGAAGATTCAGAGATAAGTAGTTTTGTTTGTTTAGATTGTTTGTTGTCCAAAGTGAACCAACTACCTAAAAATTTAAAAGGTATTTTGGAAGAGTATAGGGAAAGATGATGGTTGTTATAAGAGATAGGTATATAATAAGGTGGAGAATTGTTAGTGACTAGAATGGATTTTGTAGAATTGACTTGAATATTGGCCATAGCATAAAAAGATTTAGTTATAGATAATATGTGTGATAGTTCAGATTGTAATGAAGCAATCCAAAAAGTATCATTTATATAAGCCAAAACAGAGCATTTTTTTTTGTAATAAGTTGGATGTTTGAAGTTTGAGGTTAGTAGTTCAAGAGGATTGTAATTTGTAACCAGAAGTGTTTAAGTATATATAAGAGATAAGTGGATCATAGTAGATATGCCATAGCAAAAGAGTAATAGTTTTACCTTAGTCAATACCATTGTGAACTGAATAGGATAAAGTTAAGCCAAGATTAGTTATAACTTGATTGTGATGGTCAGTAAGGAGGTCAAAGAGAATGTTAATAGTAGATGAAAGAAGTGAGAGGTAAGAGAGTGCATGTTTAAAAAGAATAAAGTTAACAGAATTATAAGCTTTACTCATATCTTGTAGGAGTAACCAAATGTCCTTATAATTGCAAGATGCATCTTCAATAAGGTTGTTAAGAATATAGATAGAAATTGAGGTACTGTTGTAGAGAAGAGCAACATAATTAAAAGGTAAGAGGATAAAATAGGTTAAAAATACAGAGCTAAGTCAATTGGTAAGAATTTTGTATAGAGCTTGCGAATATGTTCAACAAGACTAATAGGTTGAGTAAGGTTAAGGTTACTATCAAAAGTGTTCATTTAAAGATAGGATAAATGTGACTGTGTTTCTATTGTTTGGGAATTCTGTTTTCAATAAGACAACAATTGAAGAGAGCAAAAATAGTAGAAGTGCATAAAGGGCTAATATGTTTTAGCATTTCATAACTAATGTCTGTAAAACCACAGGCTTTGTTATTAGGAAGTTGGAAGAGAGTTCTTAGAAGTTCATCATTAGTAATAGGAGAATTAAGAGAATAATATCAAGTTGGATTGATGTGAGAGAATGGAAGGTAGTAGTGTTGTCAAAGATTATTAAAGAAAGTTTAATTGATAGGTCTGTGTGCAGTCCAATTTTGAAAGTGGGATTGAATATGTTGTTTAATAATTGGTAGATCAGTAATAAGCTCTTGGAGAAGTTTTATATTAGTGAAGTGAACAGGTTAGTAGTAACAATTAAGAATGCTGTTAATAGCCTAAGTAGGATGTGTTGTAAGGTTAATACATCTTTTGTCAGTAGCTTGGTTAATTTGTTATTAAAGTAAGAGGGAGTTTTCAAGATGGTGAGTATGAAAGAGTTGTTTCCAGGTTAAGTGAACATGTTGGAGCCAAGTTTGAATAAAGGTTGAATTAGTAGAGATAAGTAATGAAAGGTCACATTGTAACTGTTTATTAATTTGGAAGATCTTTTGATTGATATAGAAGGTATTAGAATGTTAAATAAGTTTTTTAACAAGTTTAATAATATAACCAAGTTTTTAAAAGATAAATATAGTAGAGTACTATGAAATGAGTATTGATGGTTGTAGCTGTATTTGTGAGAAACTTTGTTAGAAATAGTATAAGTAGCAGAGTAGATAATAGAGCATTAAATTTTGTACTAAATGGTTTCAATGCTTTTATCAGTTTCATGATTAATAGGAGTTTTGTGTAGTAAGAGTTGTTGGGATAAGATATCTGCAAAAGATTCATAGTCCTCTATAGACATAGCCTTGTAATTGAAGATATGATGACTGATACTAGTATGTTTACATAGAGGTTTGCTATAGACATGTGGGAATGTCCATGTGGAAGAAAGAATTAGATGATCACTAGAGGTTGAGGTTTAGCTATTATTAAGACTATAAGAGAGAAGAAATTATATATTAAATTAGTTGGTCCAAATGTAGTCAATATGACTACTACTAGTATTATTAGACCAGGTGAAGTGTTTGTTATTAAAATAAGCCCCAATATTATACATATTAGTGTTGTTAAGAAAGTTAATAAGTTTGTATTTAGAAGAAGAACTGTAAGTATTATCTTATATATTAAAATCACCAAAAATAATAAAGTGGATTTGAAGTTGGGATGTTTATTGAATCCAGTTAATAACAGTGTTTTGAGTTTGATTATAAGTAGAGATGTTAATTGATGACAAGTATACTGAAATGATGCAGAGCTTGATATTACTTTAAAAGAAAATATCAAGTGCTATAGCACCTTCAGGATGGGTATGAATACTGTGAATATGAGGTTTAAAATAATAACGAATCATGATAGCAGTGCCTTTGATAAAAGTAGGAGAGTTAGACCAATAGTAGGTAAAGAAGTTATTATTGCAAAAAAAAAGATTAGCTTTGTCAGATATTTTAGTTTCTGTAATGCTTGCAATAGATATATCATGGTTAAGACAATAGTCTTGTCATGTTTTTCTTTTGGTAAGTTCATTGAAGCCTCTAATATTATGTGTGACAATATTAAGATGAAGATGATGTAAGATTGGATTAAATAAGAGTGAATGAGAATTGTAATTAGAAGAAGTTAAAGAAAGATTGTCAAAAAATAAATTAGGTATAATAGGAGTAGAATTAAAGAAGTTAGATCTAAGAGGTAGATTATAAAATAAAGAGAAAAGGTATAGAACAATAATAATGTGATCTGATAAAAGAGTGTTATTAAGAAGATATATGTGGGTTTTATTATAAGATGAATTAACAGAAAATGTAATACTAGGTACAGTTTTGTTATTGTTATATTTATCAATATGTTGAATTAGAGTTTGAATAGTTTGACCATGAGGAAGAAGTGATAAATTGTAATAGTGAAAGAATTTGTTAAAGCATGTATGAAGATTATAGAGGATTAAAGATATTGTAAATGATCTTTCAACATTGTCTTCTATAAAGTTGATCACCATATGCTTGGCTCTCACAGCTGTGCAAGGTACCATAGTCTGCCTTGTACATTGGATCTGACTATCATTATTCTGACCTTCTACATAAATAGACTTGTCTATCTGTTTACTTATTTTATTCTTTTTATTAACTATATTGGTTGTATCTTTTAATAAGGTAGTGGCTGCTTTAATGTTGGTTGTAGAAGACAAGGAACTTAAAAAAGAAACTGTAAAAAGAAAGAGTCAAGAATGAAAACTAGTTGGAAGTCAAGATTAAATTTTTTTGTTAAAAATTTTTCAGCTGCTAGATAAGCAATATCATTAAAATATTTAACAATTTGTAGATAAGTTGGCTTTTGGTTTTTTATGACATCAAAATATGCAATAATTTGAGCAAGAAATTTGGTGTCAATGATGTTTTTTGTTAAAAGATTTATAGTCTCTTCCTTGAACAGAGACTGTATATTGTGATTTTCAGCAGCAGTTTGGTAGTAGAGTAAGAGATAGCAATAAAAGTAATAATTATGATGTTTGGGATTGGTTTTAAGTTTGTTTTGTTCACAGACAAAGTTTTTAGCTTGATCAGCTAGTTTGTCCAAAGCTTTAGTAAGAATAGGTTGTTTGAGTGAGACAGCATGTTCTTTGTTTTTATGAAATAAGGTGGTGCTAAGAGTTGGGTGAATTCATGTTTTATCATCCTAAGGTAGAAATAATAAGCATAATTTGGTTAAGATGTTATTAAAAAGTTTGATACTATTATGAAATTTTTTATCATCAAGGTATTGACATTCTTTGTTGTCACAAGTAAGACAATGGAAGTTAGTGACATGAGATGCTTCTTTATATCACTTATAAAGTAAGTTAGGTTTTTTAAAGGTATAAGTTTCAGGAAGGTGTTTAGAGATTTGAAGAATGAAATATTGATGGAATTGAATTCTAAGCAAAGTATGGACTTTTTCTTTATCAATATTAGAAGAAAATTGTTTACTATAAGGAGGATAGTAAGTTTCAAACCAGGAATTGAAATGGTCAAGAGAGTTTTTGAGAAATAAAATGCAAAATCTTTTGAGAAATAAAGTTTTAGAAATATTAAAAGAAAGCTTAATATTGAATCAAGCATCTGATTAAATGGTAAGGTATTTTTGGTCAAGATCAGTAGTTTGAATAAAATATTCAATTTTGAATCTTTTAGGTCTAAGCTTTAAATCTTTAGTAAATTTTTGATAATCAATTAATTGATAGTTATTGGATAAAAAAAGATGAAGTTATGCAAGATTGAGGCAGAGTTGAAGGCAGTTATGTGCAGTATATGGAGGGATAGTAACTGGTGAGACAAAGATTTCAAGATAATTAAGTTTTGTAAAAAGGACAGTTGTGAATTTAAGAAATAGGTTTTTGAGAATAGATTCAAGAAGATCAAAAGGAATAGTAGCACTTTTATCAATATTAGGATTGCTATTATAGATAAGGTCAGTTAAGAATTCAGGACATTGTCTAACCATAATTTGGATAACATAATAAAATGATGCTTTGAGTGCTGGTTATGTAGTAGTAGCTGGCTTAATTTCCTTGGCAGGATAGAAATTGTAAAGAAATTTTTTAAGGAAGGTGAAGAGTTGAAGAGAAAATAAGGTTTGCAGCTTTTTATTAGGTTGTATTTCTTCAGTAATTAGAAAATTTGCAACCCAGTCATATGTAGGATTAGATTTTGGTTTGAGAACACTAGAGTATGATTGAGGAGGAGGTTTGTTAGAAGTATTTTCAGATTGATTGATGTTACTGGTTTTGTTGAGATTAAGACTAGAGATATCAAGAATATTGATAGTAGAAGGTTGGTTAGTAGTAGGATTAGTATTAGTAGTTGTAGAAAAAAAAGAATTAATAAGATCAGAAAAAATTGAGGTCTAGTAAGAAGATGTTGTAAGGGAATTGGTAGTTTGAGAGGATTCATGTAAGATGTTTTGAAAGATTTGAATAAGATTTTTCTTGGTTTTGGATAAACTAACTTCATGTTAGAATGAGGCAGTCATATAAGTAAAATGATAGATTTCATTATTTTTGGAAATATATTTTTTAGTAGGATAATGGTGCTCATTTCTTTTTGTATAACCAATTGGAAGAGAGCATTTAGGGCAAGTATGGTAATATAGATCAGGTGTAGAAGATAGAGGAACATTGTCAATAGAAGAAAAGTGATTAGTCATAAGTTCTTGAGTTGTTTTATTAATTTTTTTAGAGTTGTTATTGATATAAGCAGTTGTAAATTCAGTAGCTCGAGTATAATTAATATTTGAGATTGAGATGAATTTGGTATAGTATTTGCCACAAAAACAAGTAATTACAGAAATAGAAATAGAAGTTTTAAAGAAATGTGTAATCTTGTTAGATCTAAGATTTTTTGTTAAGCAAAAGGTGGGTTAGATTTTGAAAGAGATTGGACAGGCCTTGTTGTTGTTATCTTCTTCATAGAAAGCAATTCCAAAACTGTTGGAAAAGTTTTGGTAAAAGTAATCAAGGTCTGCTGTGTTAGGCTCTTGTTGACTTAAGATAGGTATTGTTAGATAGTAATAAGTTAGATAAAGCTTTTTTTAGATTTAGATATATTTTTTAAATAGAAAATATGTTTGTAAAAATTAATTTTACAAGGGTTGTAACTAAATGCAAGGGTTATAGTTTAAGGGTGTCACTGGAATGACACAAAAGTGTAACAGAGATGGATAGGGTCACTAATATGACTCGGGTGCTGAACACAAGTAAGATTTGCAGTACAAATTACTGTATAATATTAATAAGAACTAAATATGGAAATATTGATTGTATGAATAAGTTTCTATTAATAGGTTGGTTACAAAATGTTAGTATAAATTAATAAGATATGGATTAGGAAGTGATGGTATAGTTATATGAAAACTATGTAAGAGGAAAAGGGAACAGGATGGGGACAAAAGGTAAAAAAGAAGTTTTACAAGAAAGTAAATGGTGAATTTAGTTGTAGTTTAGTCAATATTAGGTCAAAAATCTTCATTTAGAGCTTGTTTTGACTGGGTAAATGTATACTACAACTTTACTTAAGAGTATAAAGCAAATTAAAGTAATGGAAACTGTAAGATGATTAAAAGTTGTTAACTGAAGGTCAAAGGCCGTCAGTACAGTTTTCTTGATGAGTTTGAGGTATAGAAGCTTGATATTTGCAGACTAGACATAAAATAGTAAGCTAAAAAGTTTACTTATAAGCCCAAGACAGATTGTCTTAGTAAAATAAATAGTTATAAGCATTTTTTGATGAACAGATTTTTTAGTTAATTTTTGTGTAATGGATTTGTAGAAAGAGTTTGCTATCCAAAATGTAAGTATTATTATAATATAAAAAGATATATAATTATAAATAAGACAAATTTATTAAAATTACAAATATTTTTTCTATAAAACTCAAAGTTTTTATTGTATACTTTTTATTATATATGCACTTCTAAAACTATTAAACATATTATTTATAATTAATTTTTTTAACTAATTATATTATTTAAAACTCTTAATTTCTATAAAATTTACTAATTATTATTTTTTTATTACATTTTTAGTTCTTTTAGCTACTAAAAACTCAAAACAACTTTTAGTACTTTTATAACTTTTAATATTAGAAAATTTTATTTTAGGCAAATTATCAACATAATCACTATTTTATTACTGCATCATATTAGTACCCTTTCATATATTTTTAGTATTATATTTTTTATAACTTATACCAAATAAGGTTGATTGATAAACTAAATAAATTTTGTTATTATAAGTTTAATAAGTAATAGTATAAGAATTTTAGATATTTCTATATTACCAAATAGTTTTTATATTAGATACATAATTGCTTTTTTATTTGCAACTGAATTCTTTAATATTAATGCAACAAACTATGCCCAAATAATTTCTAATATAGGAAATTTAAATCTGCAAATTCAGTAAATCCAAAGTTTATATATAATTTTAATAGTTTAATAAGTGTTCAGATTATAAAGAATTTTAATAATAAGTTCTCTAAATAATTTATTATTAAACTTAAAATTAATATACCTAATATATAATTGCCTAACTTTACATATTCACTTTGGTCTTAATTAAAATTATTATATATTTATTTTAAAAAATTTTAAGAACAAATTAATGTAAAGAGATATATTAATTTACTTATTATAATACTTTTTATATGTTTATAAATATCAGGCATATGACCACAATTCAAACTTAATTTAATTATTTTCTTTAATAAATAGGTTTTATTTTTTTGTGAATCCTTTTTAATATTTGATAACTTTATAAGCAGTTTATCTCTATTATACTTATAAGAAATTTGGTAAAGATAATTTGGCATATACTTTTTTGACTTCAATTAACTTAGTTTTTAGAATTATATATATCTTAGACAAAAACTTTACCTATTAAAACTATTTGATTCTCTTTTAATTTTGAAAGATACCTTTTTTTTATAAAATATTCAGCTATTTTTTCATCATTTTATTTGTTATTAAAATAACTACTATTTAGAATATTATTATCCTTATATACAGTAATCTTATTATATTTGCCAAAATCTGAAGCTAGCAAGCCAATGAGTACAATTCAAACTTTAGTTAATAGTATCAAGTAATATATAGTATTATCAGAAAACAATATACTTTGACCAATATTGTGTCCTTAATGTTTTATTTTTAATTTATCAATATACAAATTCCAGAAATAGCTTAAATAAAGATTGTTATAATAAGTATCTATTAGTAGAACAATTCACTTTCTCTGGAGATAATGTTCATAACTTTTCATTTATAGTTTTTTTTTTAATATATGAAGGTATTGTCAGCTCATTGTAGAGTCTATTGCTGTTATGTTTATTATAAGATGCTTTGCAAATAATCTATAATTCTTAAAAATAACAGAAGAAATTGTATAGAAGCTAGACATTTTCAATAGTATAGCTACTCAAAGAGTTAAATTTCTTGTTTTGTTATCTATTAACAAGAATAGTAATTTAAGCTATAAAGGTTTTAATTAGCTAACTAACAGCTATATTTCTAAAAATTTTCAGTAAAATTTCCATTCAATTTTAAGTTCTCAAAACATATACTAAATTATATGATCTTTAGTCATATTAACTAGCTGATTATATTATATTGGCTAGTTAAGCTGGCTAGGCTGGCTTAGCCTTAGCTGCTGTAACTGACTTAAATTACTAAACAAACATACTTTAAAAATATTAATTTTTTCAATTTCATATATTATATCTACTTTTATTATTTGATTAGTTGATTAAATATATGTGTTATAATGCATATATACTAAATTATATAAACCTTTTTTAAAAATTAGATAATTATTTTTATTTTCTGAACTCTTGTAAATTTTTCATCTATCTAATATAAATTATAAATATGTATCATTTCATTAATAATCACTAAGAACCACATTACATTGAGCTATTACACATCATATGATTTAATATCATAGTGCAAGCTATATGTAATTTACACTATATAAGATTTTTAAATTTTTATTGATCATTTTTATCATTATAGTAATTTATTAGTAGCTTTAAACTATTCTAATTCTTATTTTAGTAAAACAAACTCAATTCTATAACTTGCAAATAATATTAGAATTAAGTAGTTTTAAAACTATGTTGAGATATTTTTAAATTTATTTTGTTAATGTAATTAAAAAATCAAATATTTTTTTAGTTATAAATATTAATAGTAAAATGATTATGATTTATAAGTTTATACTATAGAAACCTGAAATATTTACATAAAATTCTTAAATGTCACAACATAGTTTTATGACCACACTACTTATATATCATTTATAATTTACAGAATTGAATTTGTTTTACTAGTACAAGAGTTAGAATGTTTTAAATGTGAATTTAAGTATGATATATATAATATTAATATAGTACTATTAATTTAAATTTATACTTAAAACATTCTAACTCTTGTATTAATAAAGAAAATTCAATTCTGTAAATTGTAAATGATATATAGCTAGCATGGCTATAAAACTATTTTTGACATTTAAGAATTCTATATAAATATTTCAGGTTTTTATAGTATAAACTTATAAATTGTAACCATTTTACTATTAAAATTTGCAACTAAAAAAACATTTGATCCTTTAATTATATTAACAAAATAAATTTAAAAATGTCTCAACATAATTTTAAAACTACTTGATTCTAATATCATTTGCAAGTTACAGAATTGAGTTTGCTTTACTAGAGTGGGTGTTAGAATGGTTTAACGATACTAATAAATTACTATGTTGATAAAAATAATCAACAAAATTTAAAAATCTTACATAGTGTAAATTACATATAGTGCTGCACTATAATATTAAATCATATAATGTGCAACACCCCGCCATCACACGACATAAGGAGTGATATTGAACAAATAATTACCATAAAGTACCAACTGATGTATCTGGATATTTACAATGTACCTACCACATGTTTCTTGTTCAAGTTTGCTAGTTTCAATGTTTGCGCAAGCTAGATATTCTTCAAAAGTTTAAGATGCTATTCTTCGAAATATAATATGGATAGTATCCACATATAAGTCGAATTTATATCCGCAGAATACCCCCGGGCAGTGTTGTACGCGGACATTGTCCCATCAAAATTGCGTGGACACGGACAGTCCCGAACAGTGTCCCATGTCATATGGTTTATCGAACAACCTGATTGGCTAACACGGTTATTCTTTTATAATATTAATTGTCCGGGACAAAAAAATATTGGCAGACATGTCCGGGACGTCCCGTCCCGGACTGTCCGCTGTCCGCGTCCGTGTCCCATGACAACATTGCCCACGGGTACAACTTATGGGGGATTTACCGTATGACACTTTACGTATTAATCATCAAACAATCGTTAAATATTAATCATCACTCTGTATCGGTGAAATGATACGTAACCATAAATTATAGCCTAATTTTGAGTGTCGAAAATATTTTAGGTTGCCTAAGATACAGTATTTTATGATACTGTAAATACTTTGTATTTCTGTGAATATTTAGGTAATACAAATTGCCAAGATTTCTAATCGAATACTTCAGTCAATTATTTTACCTAATTTATCTAGATAATCGATTAATTGATGATGCCAAAATTCATTAGTCATTTTAAGAACTTTATAATAGGGCAAATCTTAGATAAAAGAAGGTTCGATCATAAAGTTTTAACTATTTGAGGAAATTTTATAAAAGCGATGGCATAATTGTTAAGCAAAACACGGAGATTTTGCGCTGACGAAACGCGAAACCTAGTTTCGCCTTTCATCAATTAAACCCTCAAATGCCAAAATGATAAAACTGACAAAATAATCCGTAATGCCGTAAATAGCCCATAATTTAGGAGCAATGTATAATGGCACTCATATATCCGTTCAGATAAATCGGAATTTATCCGTATCTGATTATCTGTTCCAACTTCGACGGATGTCCTTACATGATCATAATTTTATGACATAAAATAATAAGTCAATGCCGACCTGACTCATAATTTATGATGGATAGTTCGGTTTACTGACATTTTCATAAATTCTGGAACATCTGAAAAGAGTACCGATTAAACAATTATTTGTTAAATATTAATTAATTGACGCGTACGTAAACTAGAAAGTACACTAAATACGTATTGATATTAAAACTTGCGCTTAATCAATTACTCAAATCAACAATAAATCGACTACTGTCGCTATGTTCTTTATTTATATGCGATTTATTTGCGATATATATGTCAAATAACAATCTAATCTCAACCAATAGGTTAACACCCTTTAAATTTTTGGGGCATGATCTAAAATTAGCCCTAATGATAAGTTTCTGTCATAGAATTTATGAAACAGCTGTAAGTGTCTGAAAACAAAATTTTATCTAGTCGTCCAGATAAATTTGTTCCACCTCCAGAAAGGTCAAATCAATTATCGTTTGAACATGATCATGATAAAAAAACGTGCAAATACGATTACTAAGAGAGTTACTATATGTAATTTAGGTTTATTTAGGTAGATGATTTTTTTTTAAAAAAAAATAATCCTGTCTTCCATTAGCTCTATTCATAAATAGTTTCCTTGGAACAATGAATTAAATGTCAATGTTCTTCATTGTTAAATGGATAAATTGATAATAGACCCTATTCAAGCAGGGTGATTTTTCTAGACCATAACCCGAATATGCTAATCATGACTACTGGTAGCGATGGTGTTTTTAGAGATGTCATCGGTAGAGGCCTGCACGAGCCGGGTCGAAATTAAAAAATATTAAAAACCTCTCAAAATTGCGGACCTTAGTGTGTCAAAAGCATAGCAAAATGCAAGGGCCGAAAATTTAAAAAAACTAAAATAAAATTTATTTTGCGGGCCGGCAAAAACAGTCATCTAGTCATTAGCTCGATCGGCTTATCGTATGCATAGTTAAAATTGATTAATAAACATCAACTCATTGACTTGACTTGACTGATTTATAAATTAATTTAATTATAGCGATAATTAACACTAATTAACAACACTTATTAATCAATAATCTATTTTTAGGGAACACTATCCATGCAACAGCTTATTAATTAGATGTAAATCTTGTTAGGTAAGATTTGCAGATTTTCTGTTGTCACGTATTGTAACTACTACTTTTAACGTTAGCAAGCTGTTGCGCGATAGATAGATACGTCACGATATCAGTAGCCTAAAATTTGTTAGATACGTATATACGTACGCCAATTAACAACCTTGCTTCTCCGCTTTCAAACTTTCAAAATTCCATGTATCGGTATTGATTGTAATACGTTTATAAATTGCTATAAGAACACTGCTCTTTAGGTTGTTAACCTAAAGTAAATAAGAGTCGCCAACATTAGTTTCACTCGGATGAACCGATGCAGATCAAACTTTTAACCACAGACAAGTCGGCCCGTAAATTACTTATTTGTGCTAAAAAAAAAAACGAAAAATGCCTAGTTAGCTTTTTTTTTTTTACATAAAAATCAGAATTCTAATCGGATCCGAACAATCAGGTAATCAATGATCTAACCATTGAACTAAAACATCGAAATTTATTACAATAGTTGATTGTATCCAAATTGGTGTTGGTTATAGGTCAATGGATAAGTTCGCCGCTGACAAATTAATTGAAACGAAATTATTTCTAGTTCCACAGATCGATTTATTAATAATTACAGTTCGGATGATCGATAAGCATGGACATGTATATATATACTTGGAATCTTAAGTTTTTTGTAATATATATTTCTATACCTAACATTACAAAATGGCAACAAAACCAAATATTGTTATTATTGGTGGTGGATATGGTGGAATAACCGTGGCCACAAAACTCGAATCAGCCCTTCATAAAACTCATCAAATCATTCTTATTGAACGTAAAACTTATTTCTATCATTCTATTGGAGGTCTTCGCGCTGTTGTTGAAGATGGTTTTGAACATAAAATTATAATTCCTTATAATAACCTTTTTAAACATGGAGGAAAAGTTGTACATGCTACAGTTGATGCCATTCACGAAAAAGAGGTTACCGTTAACACCGAAACAGAATTGGGAACTCAGATACCATTTGAATTTTTGATAATTGCTACCGGTTCTAATTACCCTAAACCTGGAAAGTTAATTGCTGATAATAAAGAAGAAGGTGTTGTCGACTTAGTCACACAAAGAAACGCCGTAAAACATGCAAAAAAAATTTTGATTATTGGTGGAGGTCCCGTGGGAATTGGTACGTTTATACATTTATGAATAAAGCACTTACTACTATTATTTTATTGGCTACATCTGAACTTTTCGTAATTGTATATTGTTCTCGCTCATATCTTGTTAATTTTAAAATAGAACTTGCTGGAGAAATTGCAACAGTTTACCGAAACAAAGAAATTACGCTTATTCATTCAGAAAATCATTTACTTAATGAAAAGTTTCCCCCAAAAATGAGAGATCTCCTTGCTAAACAATTGAGGGAACTAAATGTAAAACTTATTTTTGGTGAACAGATTAATCTTTCATCTTCAGGTATTGGTGATGGTTTGTCTCCCTTGACCTTGGAAACTGACAAGGTTATTATATAGGATTATTTCTTTTCTGGCCATTGTTACACGAGATTTAATTTAATGATAATGATGGACCTATACATATATATTTTCACACTTAAATGTATAATACTACCCAAATTTTATATTATTATTATTATTTTATAGGGTATGCAAATTGAATCAGACGTTCAATTTGTAGCTTTTGGTGTAAAGCCCAACACTAGCCTTATAGAAACGTTTGACCAATCATTGATCGAACAAGATACCACACGAGTAAAAGTTAAGTCAACTCTCCAACTAGATCATGATAATTATGCACGTATATTTGCCCTCGGCGACATAACAAATATTAATGAAACAAAGCTTGCCTACCGTGCTGGCCTTCATGCTGATATTGTAACTAAAAATATTATTGCATGCATTAATAATAAAAAATTGGTTGAATATAAACCTGGTCCTGAATTTATGGTCATTCCCATTGGAAAGGTATTGTCTATTATTTATTTATCCGTTATTATTTATTTATTTATTTTATTTATTTTTATTTATTTATTTTATTATATCTTGTTTTGAATTAGAGTAAAGGAGCGGTTCTTTTACCAATGGGTAATATGGTCGTTGGTAGTTTCATGGCTAAAAATGTGAAGGGTAAAACTCTCTTTGTTAATAATTATTGGAAAGCATTGAATGCCAAACTTCCTAGTGCATAAATTTTTATCCTTTTCTTTATTTTCGCCACTGCGAATAACATGACTTTAATCGTCTTAACAGTTTTAATCATAATCTTATTCACGAACATTTAAATATTTTGAAATATATATATAATTATAAATACTTGGGGAATTGGTCAATAGAAATACAGCTTATGGTATAAGTCATTAATTTTAACAATGATTATCATATAACGATAAAGTGATTATTATTTTATGTAGTTTCACTTTTAAAATATTGATTTGTATACAGTAATAAAGTTAATTATTTATTAAGTGATCTTATTTTCACAAGACAGTACTTTATATTTTCAGTGTTTAATTTGATTATTATTACTGCCTTTCGGTTGCTATCCCATTCTTTAAAAATCGATCGCTTTATTATATATTTCTATTTTTTCCGATGACTTTATAATTATTTTATGTGAGTTGATATCTACCGGTAGATACGGGTAGATACCATTAGGTTAATAGTATGCAAGGGTAGATACCAACAGCTACTAATAAGTTAACCTTAAAATCATATTTTTTAGATACTAATCATGCGTTTAGTGCCTACCAATACTGGTAGAAAACTTAGTTATCCAGCTATTTCTAACTTCTAAAATAGCACTAGCGATATCATGAAATTAGATTCGATAAAAGTTATTCTATGAACATATCAAATTAAAATAGAACAAATCCGGTTGTGGTTGTCATAATATCGTTAGTCTATTTCAGATGCTAGAAATAGCTGGACACTCTGATTACTGGTTATAATTAATTAAATATAACGATAATAAAAAAAGATGTAACGGTAACAGTAAACTAATTTTAAAATAATATAGTTATTGGATGTTTCGCATCCAATAACTATATATTATCCGTCTAATTAGACTTTAATTCTAATTTTAAATTATTTGAATATTCAAAATATTTGTCAAAATATATCACACCATTTTTTTATAACTTGCGTAAATGTAGTATTTATGCGGTATCCTGTTTTGTGGTGATTAGGTATGAAACTCATCATTCCAGTCCAATATATACAATTATTAAAAATAACACATTGATTCTAACATTGAGAATCAACTTACCGAATGAATTATTTTATGGAGAATTGATTCTTATCTGCAAGGATTGCATATTGACATTAGTCGGACTATCCTATTTCCACATGTTTCTACTTAGACATTATCCATAAGTTTGCTAAATAAATGCACTGATTTATCGATTGGACAAAGACAATTAAAATTTTCTTGCTACGTAACTTATTGAGATGAAACCATACAATTTATTAAATGAATAACGTTAAGCGCCTTCTTTAGCGTATGAAATAAATGAATGAGTTCTTTGATTGAATTTATTGGTTCAGTTTTTAGCGTAAGCAAAGTTTCTATTTATGTGTGCAATTGGAATGACCCTTCTAGCCCTTAAAATCTCCTTAAAATAATAACTCCAATCATAAATGCGCATTTCATATATGATATTAACTTACAGTACGTATGTATATATATTCACATAAAAGAATGTTGCACGTTTAAGGGCTCATTGTTAAATGTGTCTCATTGTCAAGGATACGAGTTATATCACATGCATTCATTCGTTTTACTCAGTGCTCGATGCACTTTTTTGTTACATTAAACTGTACGAGCGTATAAATATTACTGCGGAATGTTAGTAATGTATACAAAACGTGGCATAAACGTGTACATTTCTATGTATTGTATTAGCACAATTGATGCGCCTAACCTATTACAGTTTGATAGAGTTGTTTGTGATTATTATTTGCCAATAAATAAAGACCTCGTTTCAATAATGTATTGGCAATTTCCAAGGAAATGACCAAGTAATAAAGAAAACGAAGTGCGTATATATGTATGTAAGTACATGAGTATTGAGTTTATAATGTTACACGCTTTTGCTTTGAAAGAAAAAAGGAATTATTTGATGATATGTATTAATAACTCGATTAATTTACTACCCTAGAAGTAATGCGCGAATCAATGTACCTGTGGTATTTTGCCAAGAACAATACCCGTATCATATTATCATTCCACAAATTTATGCATTAGTAATAAATATCTCGCGTAGTGTGTAAATTGTAAAAAAGGAATGATTAAAGATGTAATTAAAAATTTAGAGTTCAATAAATAATAAATAATGATAATGTCATTAACGTCAGTAAATGTATTGGAGTGGATCTACCAAGAAAGGCATATCAATATGCATTACAGCTATTGTTAATAAATAAATATAATTAAAAAGGAAATCGTATGGACAAATAGAAATCAAGGTTCTTGAAAATAAGGTTTACTATCCTTATACATCACATGCGAAATTAGAAACAGACGCAGTGAATAACATCCACGGTTTTGTATTTGTCCTTTCACTGTATATATAGTTTGATATTTAGTAATATTTTGGGGGTTATTTATAGATCTTGATACCAGGTTTATATGCATTAAGTTCCAGACCAAGGTTAATGTGTAAATACGTAAAGTGCTGACCTGTAGACTCCCCATCATTTGTATGTACATGCCTGAAGACGCTTGAAGGATAGTATGTATCATGTGTCTCAAAGAATAGTAACATTGTATTTTTTGGAGAATGTTAGAGAATAGTCGGGTAATACAAAACTTTAAGAAAATGTTACCTCTTATAGGCTCGGTAATGTTAGACGACTGATACCGTGTATATACTTAAGTATAAGGTTTGTTGCAGTTACGCGTTAAGAGGATTTAACATTAAGTGATTTATAGTTAGTGGCTAAATTTATATGAAGGTACAATTGTCATACAAACAGGTTTATTAACAATTAATTAGAGTTATTATCAAGTTGCAGGAACTTTTTCCTACGTACAAGATTTTTTTTGGCTATATTATATCTATTCTATCAGATAACTATACATTATTAATTAAACAGAACTAATTCAATTAGTTAATTTTGTTAATAAATCTAATACAAAAGTAACCTTTAGGATATTTTATTATGCTGTTACGGGGTTAATTGAAAGTACGGCTAATACTGTGTACACGTGATTTCAATGTTTTTATTTTTATCTTTACAGAATACTTACCAGAGGCGTGACAATGATGAATTGGAAAGGAAGTTTTATGGGTTTGAAGTTATTATTTTTATTAACCGAAGGTCTATCCCTTTACAACGGCGAGATATAAGAGCGTTAGGGACTTTGATAATTAATTTATCCCGTTCACGGTTATACATGTTGGCAAAACCTATGGGATTTGGGATTGGACAACCTGGACAAATCGGTTTGTCCACCCATGCTTAAAATCCCATATGACAAACTGGACAAATCCCAATACCAAATCCCAAATCCCAAACTTTGTCACAAATCCCAATACCAAATCCCAAAGCCCAAACTTTGTCACAAATCCCAAACCCTGTCACAAATCCAAATCCCAAATCCCATTCTATTCTATTCTTGTAGAAAGATTTTCATATGATTGGCTAGTATAAATCGGTTCTACCATAAATCCCGACACCTAAAATCTCGAAATCCATAATCCAGACATCATGCGGCGTACAATTAATATTTAAAGATTAGTAATCACATTAACAATCACTGTCAGGCTTGAAATTTTAATCGTCGCATCGCGTGATGTCGGGATTATGGATTTCGAGATTTTGGATGTCGGGATTTTTTGGTAGAACCATTTTTCAGATACTCTTATATTTAATGAATTGACTCGACTATATCATGATCGATTATTGATCGTGCATGATTTTGTAGACTCGGTCAAAAATAGGTCAATTATTGATCAGATGGATGATTTTGATCGATCATGAAAATTTCCATAGAATACATTATTATTTTTAATTTTTTTTTTTTAGTAGATAAAGTATAATTGACCAAATGATCGATCGATTATATTTGATCGACCATACTCGATCAAGTTTACATAATTGATTTTTGATCAACCAAAAATTTTTTTGATCAATGATCGAGAAATGATTTTTTTGTCGAGTCAATTCATTATTTTATATTTTTATATGATTAAAGTTTATCAACATAACTAAAAGTCAACTTTATTATTACAAAAAGTTACAAGACTACACCTCTTGTTAAGATGAAAATAATTAT
Source organism: Cetraspora pellucida (assembly GCA_910591915.1). Taxonomy (NCBI): domain Eukaryota; kingdom Fungi; phylum Glomeromycota; class Glomeromycetes; order Diversisporales; family Gigasporaceae; genus Cetraspora; species Cetraspora pellucida. The sequence goes on from CAJVQA010000588.1 coordinate 26,124, forward strand.
AGGTTTATTATATATATTATTCAATCCTAATTAGTGATGGGCAAATCGCAGTTTTTTAAAAATCTCGCGCGGAATAGAGTAAAGTTTTATACAGTATATATAGAATGATAACCAAATAAAAATTCTACGTAGAAATGCAGACCGGTGTAAAACAGCCACCCAAAAAAGTTTCGAACATCACGTGACAAATATATCAAGACTAAAAATTCATGTAAAAAATCATTTTTCACCAATTTAAACCTTGTGAAATAAATAAAATGATTAATTGATTACTTATCGTTTAAATTTTTTTGTTTGCATTTTTTTGTTAAGCTACATGAATTTTTAGTGCTCGATATTTTGTCTCTCATCGAGGTGTTTTGCAAAAATACAATGAAATACAATTATGAGTATTCTGTCTCTGCTGCTTCGTGCAAACTTCCTAAATCAACGCAGAATTTGAGAGCATCGATAAAGCGTAAATAAGCCCAAAAGTGCAAATAAAATGCCAATAAAAGCACACATAAGTGCAAATTAACATGCCAATAAAATGTACCATTCGCAACGTTAAACTGAATGCGAATTTTTCCGTGACTATCGTCCCGATAGGCCACTTACACTAGAATTGACTGTCGTCCGACAGGCCAAATTCGAACCCACTGTAACAAAAAACAACCAACTTCTGTGACTGTCATCCGACAGGCCACCTACTGAACATGAATTTTGGCTGTCGTCTGACAGGCCAAATCCGCACTAAAACAGCATTCAAAAACAAGCTTACTCACAACTTACCCGCAGTACTTATTTGGGCATCCACGAGGGTGAGAAAGGGCGGGACGAAAAAACCAGACAAAGTCGGGTTAGCAGAAAAAACAGAAATTACTTTGCCTGGGAAAAACCTTAACCCTTTTAAATATGCCCTAGCGATTACTAATCAAAAAACTAATCAAAAACTACGTAATTTCGTCGTTACCCTAATAAACTAAACTCTAACGACGTAATTACGTCGTTACTATAACTAACTCTTAATGATCACCCGATCAAAAGATTATCCACTACGCAATCCATTACCCAACGCTTACAAATTGAATATACTCCACCCATACGTAACTTTTACGATAGGTCCTATCGTTAATCAATCAAAAAATTATGTCATTACTCCCTTGAATCATGCCATACAAATCATGCAATCAATCACGATACCATTTACTTAATTAATCAATTACACTCCGTGTTCGATTCGAGACAAAATGCTGCTCCGATACTTTCGTGTCGGACAGCTAATATTTGTTACGTGACGTTCGAAACTTTTTTGAGTGGCGATTTTACCCCAGTCTTAGAAATTGGCCCATTAATGTTAATGCAGGCCGGATGATATTTAATGTAGGCCAGATGATATGCTAATGCAGGCCAAATAATCTCATATTAAAAATCCCGCGCGGGATCCAAAAAAAAAACCCGCGCATCCCGCGCGTGGCCCATCTCTAATCCTAATTGCCAGAAATTACCAATTTGTAACTCATGCTTACAAAGGCACAAAAATTCTTGCATGATGTTACTGGATAATGATGTTTTAGATATCTACCTGAGTTCAATTTTACTTTTAAGCACACAATTCATGACTCATTGACTTTTGTGTTGCTGATCGTAAAACCAGATTTCATTGTCAAATTAATAATATATGTAATATTGAATTATAAATCCGAATGTTTTATATAGTTTAAACAGAATTTTTATAATACCTATACATGATATTCTGAATCGGTTTGTTTCATGTTTCAGAAGAGACAGTGCCCGATCCAAAGTGAATCCATCTCGCCTGTGATTTATGTTGGATTCAATTGTAATGGATATAATTCCTCACCAGTTTTAATATACGTGTAATATTAACGAACTCTGCTGTAGTTTCATGTATCTTTGGTAGTTGGCAACAAAAGTCCAAAAGAATATTTATCTATGGTACGAATTAATAAAAATTTCGGGGTCTGGGTCAAAATCCCAAATCTCGACAAGGTCATAGTCCCAACAAGTTGGCCTGCATTAGCTGTAGTTCGGGTCAATTTTGTCTAGATTTTTTTTTTCTGGATTTGTTCAAAATTTCGTATGCCATACCCATCTAAATGGGTTTAAATAACAATATAGAATTTATAATCCATATCGATAACTTATCAGACTTTTGTAGTCAATTATTTATAAGCATCAGAAGAGATCCTACTGTAGCAGTCATATTATTTGTAACATAAAATCTGTTGATCGATTAAAATGTTTTAGAAAATGGATCTATTCCATTCATAAAGTTCTTGCGTTTTTCAGTAAGTTTAAATAATTAAAGTATTAAAGTATAGGTAAGGAGCCCATGATTAAGTTGTATTTCTAATCCATAATAGATAAGTTACACTTTTCTGATCATGACAAATTGTCATGATTCATCATGTTTCATGTAATTTTATTCGCACTTATTTCTTATAAACAAAGCTTACAATATTTGGAAAATTATTTGCTATGCTTTTGGTTCTAATTTCAAACTTCCGCCTGATTGATTTGATTCTAATGAGTTATATAATTCTATTTGAGGTCTATAATTGCCTTAGCTACAATGCAGATCGATTTCATTGAGATTATTGGTTTTCGAGAAATGGCATTCATAAATTTATATCAAACTCGTATCTTAATGGATGACTATAAATTCATAGCAAAAATTTTTTTATTTTTGCTTATTAACATACATTCTGTTTAAACCGTCATTATCTGGCATTTATCCCAAACTATCATAAACAGACAGCATCTATTTCCACCATGGCTGTAATATAATTATCATAAATTTTCATGGTGGAAACGGATAAGATCCATCGAGAAAACTCGTACTCTGATCTTATTAAATTACCAGGGTTACTATAATAGCAATTGTTACCCAGTAAAACCTCTAGGTGGAAATAGGCGTTCCCTATAAATATTAATTCAATAATTAACAGAATAAAACTTAACAAATATTTAAATGAAATAATTTATTTGACACCTGAGTGAGTTATTCCCTTTAAGTACAAAAGGGACCCCGGGTTATACAGTATTAATATATTAGAGTTAGAATTAAAGTTAGAGTTATGATTAGGCTAAGGTAAAATTGCGAGGAACATTTTTGATTATGTTACATGACAGGGTTACTTTAGTAAATGTTTGTGATGTTGGCATTTTTTCAAATTTCGTATAAGGGGATAAGACTCACCATGGGTGAGAAATGAATTTGTTCTATTTAAATAATTCTCTAATGTAAAATTATCAAATTTTGCAATTTCAGCAATTAGCTGTTAAATGCTGAAACTTTTTAAAGTCCAGTAAGTACAAATTTTTATATCTTAATCACAACTTTCGGCAAAAAAAAAAAAAAAATAGACCTAGAAATTTTACTAACTGACGTAATGTAATTTTCCCAAAAATTGCTTGAAGGTAAAAAAATTTGGCAATATTTTGTCGGTAATTAGATATATTTTTTAGTATCTATTACTATAATTTTTCCTTCATTTCCTTTTTTTCAAATCTTTTCCTCATTAAGACTGGTATCAAAGCTGCAATAGCAATAAAAATCATCGCGATGATGTTTTTGGTAGTGAAAAATGATATTTCATCAGTTTCTGATAATTGATGGATAGTATCTCCAGCTTGTGTATGAATAAATGACAGAGGTGCCACACCTTTAATGAGTTCATTTATGAGAATGAAATTAATAGTCTGCAGAATTGATAGTTGGATAAACCGAAGAAAATTTTTCTAATAAATTGTATACCCAGTAAAGTTGCCCAATAGAACACACTAGTCTCCACCCCCAGATGAGGAGATGCGATATTAATAAACCAATTCGGCAAAAACGGCGTTACCCGAAGGAATATGATATATGAAAATAGATGCTTCCTATGATCTTTCAACTATGTTCAAAAATGCAATATAAAATATAATTGTTAATTTTTTATCATTAAAATTATATAAATGATAATCACCTGCTCATTCCAAATCTCCATACGTTCAGAAAAGAACCTCTCTGTTACAGCTTGGCCTAAATAATAAGATAATAAACTACAGATAGTAGCACCCGTTGCAGAACACTAAAAAATAGTTCGAAGATATTAAGCAGCCTGAAACATTTTATATCAAATAAATTATCAATTCTAACATCAATAATATAAGAACTTACAAAACAAACAAGTAACAAAGCCTTCCAACTTCCCCACAAAGTTCCGCCCAATACACTAAGCATTACGCTTCCTGGTATGGCGAATGACTGTAAACTAAAATATCAAAAGTTTTTAAAATACGTCGTAGAAACGAATGAAGCAACAGAAGAACGAGTTTTAATGACAACCGTACAAGATATATGTTACGACATAGCAAATCAGTACATGAGAATCTACTGCGTCATTATCAGTAAAGGCTTTATGTAATAATTTAATATCATATAACGTTCTTGGGAATCTTAAAGCAACATTCCTAAACAAAAGGTATGGATTTTAGAAATTCAACTGTATCGTGTTAATGAATAAATAAAAATACTTACCCTGTATTAAGCAAATAGGTATTAAGAGTAAAAATCACTAAAGTAAGAGATATTATAAATATTATAATCAGAGATATAAGTGAAAATATAATCGTTGACTTTAATTTATACATTTTGTTTGTGATTTTGTATTGAATTCAAGATTGAGATGAGCGTAAGAATGTGTAAAACCCTAATGAATATAAATAATTTGGTTAGTTGATTGTCATCAAATTATAAATTTCATGTGATCAACCTCTCCCCTGTAATTTTGACCAATCAAATTTTAAGTCAGGTGTAACGTAACGAACCACTTTTTTTACAAAAATTAAAATTCTAGAAAACAAAAATGAGTTGACTATCACATTCACCTGATCTTAAATTTTGATTTGTCAAAATTACAGGGGTGGACAGTTTTTGTAGGAAAGCTAAGATTCCTAAAATTTTTGTACGTGTTGACGTATTTCAAAGGCGTTACAGACGGAGAATACCAAAATTACGGGTTTGATATTTCTATTATAAATGCATCAAAAATCACAATTTCGGTCATCAAAGTACAAGTCCGTCGCTTCGCTTCGGACAATTAGTTCCAAACTAGTGTGACGGGTTTTATGGTCGAGTTCAGAGATGGGCAAATGCGACGGATTGCCACTTGAAAAACGATTATGCCGCGTAACGTTCCTCAAAGATAATAGAGGCGGATTTTATGATTTGGCACAAGGTCGAGGCGATCTTTTAAGGAGCGTTACCAGATAAGTATATGAATTTAAAGAGCGTTAATATATTTTATAGGTTAAAAAGGCTTCATTAACTTCTTTATTATTTGTAGGAGTAATACAACTATAGGATTGTATTATTATAATCTATCCTTATTCTAAGCCCTACTCTAGCATGCTTTGGCTAATTTCTACACTAACGTGGTGCATGTGTGTTATTGCACTCGGGTTACTCAAATAACGATACACTACCATACAAATTATGTGCAAATCCAAATTTCATAATCGTAATGTTTTCTTTGGTTGCATTTAAAAGCAAAAATGAAAAAGATTTATAACAAAATATTTAATAATAATAATAAAAATTTAGATGCTAATGTAATAAATGAACTTGGATATTGTTATCACCATGGAATAGGAGTTGAAAAGGATGAAAATAAGGCATTTATTCATTATCAAAAATCTGCTGAAATGGGAAATGCGAGTGCAGTATATCAAGTTGGATATTGTTATCAATATGGAATAGGAGTTGAAAAGGATGAAAATAAGACATTTATTCATTATCAAAAATCTGCTGAAATGGGAAATTCTACAGCAATAAACGATATTGGATATTGTTATCACCATGGAATAGGAGTTGAAAAGGCTGAAAATAAGGCATTTATTCATTATCAAAAATCTGCTGAAATAGGAAATTCGAGTGCAATATATAATACTGGACGCTGTTACCAAAACGGAATGGGAGTTGAAAAGGATGAAAATAAGGCATTTATTCATTATCAAAAATCTGCTGAAATGGGAAATGCGAGTGCAATATATCAAGTTGGATATTG
>CAJVQA010000589.1:0-32174 GCA_910591915.1 Cetraspora pellucida
ATAATCGATCCTAAAAATGTAACTATAAATTTGTACTATATCAAATTAAAGCTAATAAAAACCAACTGGCATTGTCGTCAAAGTTAAAAATAAAAAAAAAAAAAAAAAAAGTTTAAATACACTTTAGGACTATAGAAGAAGTAGTTGGTGAAAGCCAAAGTTTTTTATCAAGTAAACAATAAAGTTGAATATATTAGTTTTAAACAACTATAAAACCTACAAGAAATATTTATAAAGGTCAAGAACTCACAAAAGCTACAAAGTTAGTTCACCTTCCACCTTTACTTTGCTTTAAGGAAATTTTGTAAAAGTGGGTGATTTAGCTTACCTTCTCCTAAAGATCAATATGTCAAACTATTAAAACAGTCAATAGTGTTTAGTTTTTAAATGTTTTGTTGATAACATAGATCAGAAACAATACAAAAATACAAACATGACTATATATGTATCTCGAAATATTAAAAACCTAAAAATACTGCCTTCAGACTAACTAATGCTCTATATTGACCCTCTATGTCAAGTCAAATATTTTGATCTTTCCTATATGGTTTTTTGTTAAATAATCTAAATAAATAGAAAAATAGTAGAGTTATTTCTATTTAGTATAGTTTATAATTTTTAAAAGCCTGACACAGGCATACAATTGTGACTATCTAATATTTATGTATTACAAGTTTCATATATTTTCTTTTTTCTCATTTATTCCCTTTCTTCTTTTATTTCTTAATTTGTATTTTTTATCATTTACCTTTATATCTCTGTTTTGTTTTTTATATAAAAAATTTTTTTTGTTTTTTGCTTTCCTATGAAAAAATGTTATCAGATTGGTGATGTCCTATTGTAGGATAACAGTCAGACAAGCAGTCTATCTCTAACTGGGATAGTATAACAGGTTGTATTTAAGTACCATTTGGGTAGCCAAGTAATGCTAGACTTATTTATCAGAAAAATTCTATGTTATCTGTATAGGTTCAAGAATCTTAATAAAGTACTAGCATAAATGCTAAAGTTAAAATAATAATAATAATAATAATAATAATAAAATAATAATAATTTGTTTTATAATAATATATTAGACCAAATTTACTATTATTAAATTTAGCTTACTAAAATAATTTTATTAGTATAAGATTATATGATTTTAATTACTAAATTATAAGATTATAATAATTCTAATAAAGTACTAATTCTCTAGTAAATGTAGCTTAAATATAAATAGTTAAATTATCTAAACTTAAAAAGAATAAAAAACATAGATTTTAAATATTTTATATATTTTATATATATCAAATATATGTTATATTTTAGCTTTTTTTTTATATACAATATCTTTATATATAATATTTATAATATATATAAAGACTTGTTAATGCTACTCTCTATTTTTGTTAATACCACTCCTTATATAATCTAAACCTAATTAATAATTAAGGTTTAAAAAATAGAGATTAAATATTTTATATAAAGGAGTGGCATTAGCAAAAGTAGAAAATAGTATTAACAAATCTCTATATATATCATATTTTTTTATATCTTTATTTTTTTTATATATTGTTAAGCTTTGTTGCATTTTACAAAGTCTTTTACTTAAAAAGTTTGAACAATATCAAACAGTTTCTTTATATAAAGAAGCAACTAAAAAAAACTAGAAAGAATATGAAAGAGAGTAAAATAATATGCTTAAAAACAAAAATATATTAAAAAAAAAAAAAAAGCAATATAGATAAAGTAGAAGAATACCTAGACAAAATATAAGAGATTATAATCAAAAGTATTCTAAAAGTAGCAAAAAATTACTTTCTAAAAAGAATAAAAAAAAAAGTCAGAATTGACAAATCACTATTACAGCTAGAAAGATGGATTAGCTTAGAAAAGAATAACATTAAATTGAGTTTAGTGTCAGAAAACATAGAAGAGTTTAATATTACAATAGAATATATAAATCAGTATTATGAAACTAATATAGAAAAAACTCTAAAAGTATAGACAGAAGAAACAATTATAGATCTGCAAGACTGGTGAAAAATTTTATACAAAAAAAGAGCTGAAGAATTAGAAAAACAGAGATTAAATGAAATAAAAAAACCATTGAAAGAAGATATCAAATGATCAATAGAAAGCAGAGAAGAATGCTAATAAGTTTATTAGACAAACCAATCCAAAAAATCAAGATAGACAGACTTATTGAGTTAGAAAATATGTTTAGAATACTAATAACAGACTCAAAAGAAGTTTTGAAAAAACTAGAGAACACTTTCAGCAACAATTTTGAGCATGCAACTTCCAAAGCCAAAAGATCAAAGATGAATAAAAAAAAATCTACTAGCCAAAAGAAGAAATTAACCAAGAGTAGTATGACCAACTAGAACATGATATTATAACAGAAGAGTGGTCAGAGATGTTAACAAGTCTTAAAAGCAACATAGCACCTGGCATGTTAGAAATTACCTATACACTAATCAAGACAATAAGTAATTAAACACAAGAAATTTTTAGAAGATTAACAAAATTATGCATTAAAACAGAGAAAATACCAAAAAAATAGAAAATATCCCAAATATATCTAATACTAAAAGACCTAGACTGGCAATATAACTTAAGTAATATAAAACCATTAGCATTACTGAAGACTATGCAAAAATGCACAACTAAAATATTTACCAAAAGATTAGCACAGATCATATGTTAAAGGAACATACTAAAAGATCCAAACTTTGCAGGTTTGCCAGAAGAATTAACAGAAGAGCCAGTACATATTATTAATACCATAATAGAAGATGCAAAAGATAACAAAAAAGAGCTTTGGCTAATACTGCAAGATATGAAAAAGGCCTTTGACTTAGTATCATTAACAGCATTAGATCTAGCACTTAAAAGACTTAAAATACTAGAAGTAGCAATTATTTTCATTCTAAACTTGTATGAAAACTGACAGTCAAAAATTATTACAAACCTAGATATGACAGCAACATTTGAGATCAAAGATAGAATTGAACAAGAAGAAGTAATCTTATCTCTAGTATAGAGAATCTTTTATAACCCACTTTTAGAAAAAGTCCAAAATAATCCAAACCTAGGCTACATATTAAATGCTCAGTATAGCAATAGTAAAAAGGTCAAGCTTATAAGAAGAAAAGAAATAGAGACAGGCTGTAATAGCTTTTGCAGATAATACAACATAGTTTGCATTAAGTAAATTGCTAATGAAACAAATTATCAAAATAGCAGAAAACTTCTTCAAGCTAAATGATATACATATTAATGAAAAGAAGACCAAGCTTATTATAATAAATGCTAAAGAAATAAAAAAAAATAAAACAATTTTTTTGGTAAAGAATGGATCCAGAAGGAGAATAAAAATAAAATAATGCAGTTTTTGGAAATTTGGCTAAATTGCAAACTAAAGAATTCAGTGGTCAAAACAAGAGCCAAAAAAATAGTAAAATCATTTATATAAGAGTTAAACCTAAAAAAATTAACAATTAGCCAAATATCATAAATAAATAACATATATATTATATCTAAATTAAGCTATATACTACAAAATACAAGATTATTAAAAGATGCAATAAACAATATACATACACCAGTAATAGAAATAGCAAAAAGAAAAATGGAAATTACAAAAGCACTAAGAAATAGCATAATGTATTACAGAAATTTAGGCAACACTAATTTGTTGTGGAGTCAGCTGTTATTTAAGCAGATCACTAGCTTGCACCATCAATCAAATTCAATAGGCCCTATAGAAATATTATTAAATATAAGAATTGAAGATAGACTTTACCTAATAGAAGCAACAAAAAACACATAGCAAAATAACATCCCTAAAGCAAGCAGTAAATTGTGAAAAAACAATTTGGCATGCTTAATAATGTTAAAAGCAAAAAAACTACAAATAACTTTGAACTTTAACTACAAAGATCCAATTCATGATAGCAAAAGTCTAAAAATATATAAATTATTAAAAATGAGTTTTATCTTATTAGTTGTCAAAAATTTAAACATAGCATTAGTGCATTAGCTCATCAACAAAGAAGGAAACAAGATGATTACATGATGACAACTAAGTTTACTAAAAAGAAATAGTGTCAGAGGCAAACTAGCCAAATAGTTTAAAAATTTAAAAGCAGAAATAATAGAGAACTCAAAGCTTAGAATGATAAAGCCAAAATTTAAAGCAATAGCATCTAACAAGTAGAGAATAGAAGCTGTTTTAGAAAAACTATTAAATAATGCAAAACAAAAAGAATAGGTTATTATTAACAATACAATAAATTAAGAAGCAGAAGTATTAATAGGAAGAGTAGTTACCAAAACCAAAAAACAATACAGCTAAAACATTAGAAAACAAAGCTGTAGCAAGAAAATCAAAAACTAGTACTAGAAAAATGCAAAGGCTGTGCACTTAATTAGGTTGATACTACTGATGTTTGTGTAAGAAGAATTAAAAAACAAAAAATTCAGGGATCTATTTCTAAATATGTTAGCAAAAAAGAAATGTGACAACTAGAAATAAATACAAACATGATAAAACTTATTTTATAAAATAAGAAAATAGAAGTTACAGAAACAAAAAGATACTAAATAAAATTAAAATAGAAAACAGAGAAATAGTTTTAATAAGAAAACAAAAAATTAGTAACAAGCTCATTGAAATGCTAATTAAAAAAAAATTTGTGTAGTTAGGAAAATACACAAAAAGAACTAATTTTTTACACTGATGGATTACTAATAAAAGCAGAAAAAAGTATGCAAAATAGAGATAGTATAGGGACAGACTGGCTGCAAATAGATAGTAAAGAAAAATATATTATTAATGAAAGAGCTATTGAAGCAAGAGAATTGCCTTCCTTGACCAAAGCAGAGTTATTAGCAATCTGGTATATAATGCTTATAATACTAAGTAGAAAGAAAGTTAAAATATATGGGGTGGAGTCAATAGAAATGGGACAAATTTATCTAATAGATTTGTCCTATTTCTATTGACTCCACCCCATATATGGACAGTACAACAGCTATAGCAAGTATAAAAAGTAGTATACATTATATAACCAATAGACAAAAAATAAAAAGAAAAATTACAACTTACTAGAAAGTATAGAAGAAATTAAAAAAGCAAAAAATATAGATTTAGAATTAATAAACGTAAAAAAACATAGTAGTAATAGATAGAATAATAGAGCAAATAGCTTAGCTAAGCAAGGAGCAAACTTGCAAAATTTAGAAAATATTATAGATAGTTCAGTCTTAAGATCAAATATATCACTTTGTTGAGAAAATAGAATAGTAGAAAGCCCAACAAGAGATTTTGTCAAAGAGGTTTTTAACATCAAAAATAGTGCAGATAGGAGCTGTTTAACAGCATTTAAAAAGCTGAAATCAGCTTTTGACTTTGGTGGGCATTATTATGAAAACAAATTAAGAACCAAAATGGAATATAATGTATCTCAATTCAAGGAAGCAAAAGACTAAGTGCACTTCTCAAGTGCATACAAGAAAAGATGCCAACATTTAAAGAACTTAAAATATAATAAGCAGACCTATATATTAGCCCAAATTGTATATTCTGTAAAGAAGACAAGAAAGAGAATTAAGATCATTTAGTAAAATGTTTGATCTACAAAGACTTGTACACAAAAGCAGAAGTTTGGCAATAGAGATAGCATGAATTATACTATTAGAAGACACAAAAAAGAACACTACTAAGACTATTTTAAAAGAAAAAATGTAGAGTTAAACAAAAGAAAAAAAAATAGAGATTAGAAAGAAAATTATAAAAGGTTTATTCAAAAAAAATAGCAAAAAAAGTACAAGACTGTTTAGTCTCAGTACAAGAAACCAAAAGCTTTATAGTAAGTATTACAAGTTCAATTTAGAACAAGTTTTATAAAACAGTTTAGAGAGAAAGATGTTGCAAAATAGCTGAATAGGAAAAAAGTCAAGGCATCAGCACAAAATTAACAAGAAAAAAACAAAAGAAATAGATAATAAACAAGCTACAGTATTATACAAAGCATTATTAGAATTAAAAGATGAAAAACTTAAAAAGAAGAAGGAAAAAAAGAGATAGAAAAAATGAAGTAGAAAGTGTATGAAAAAAGGCAATAAGAAAGTTAATTAGTAATAATAAGAAACTTTACTAAAACAGTCTTAAGAACTAGTCTAGATAGCCCTCTAGTAGAGAGTTTAATCTCACATTAGTGTAGCAAGCTACCTCTAAGCACTTAATTATAGTAGCCAGAAGATATTAAATCTGTAAATTAAGCTAATATTTGTATAGCTATATATGCAATTCTCTTAATAAAGAATTTTGGCAAGCATGCCAAAGGTGGAAAAAATATATATATATATATATTGTTAAGAGCAAAACAGATATCAAAGTTGCTCTAACCTAGTGCCACCCTAACTTATACCTATTTATAGCAAGAATAATCCTAAAATAAGCAAACTATTGTGCAACAATTGTATTTTAAGAAACTTAAAAGCCAAGCTGCCCAACTGAAACAATGCTATAACAATGCTGAATCAGGAACTATAGTCATTTGTTAGAGTAAATTTGCCAGATTAGACTAATTGTTTGTATTATAAAAGGCCATTCAAAGTTCTAATCATAATGACAAATCTAAAACTATTGAGTTTTATAGAAAAATGTTTGATTTTAGGCCTCTGTATTATCTCTTTTTGTGAAGTACTATTCTTGTATATAAGTGCATCTTTTTTTTAAGAGTTAGAAGAAAGAGAAAGCAAATAAAATAGTCATTATTAGTAATACTTATAATAGTAATAAAAGCTATTTTAGTAATAAACTAAGACCTTGCACTTATGTCTTAGTCTTGCCAAATCATTCTGCCTCTTTTGTAATACAATATTTTATAATATTTGGTATTTTTGAGTAATAATCTGTTATATTTTTCTTGATTCTGTATTCTGCAAATTCAATTCTTCTCTAACAATATATTTAATACTGCTATATATAGTATTTATTAACAATATATTATTCTTATTTATATATACAAATTATTTATAAAATTATTACTTGCTCTTCAAAAAAGTTATATGTTTTTATTATTTTAAATAAAATAAAATAGATATAGTATTTAATATTTTTATATACTATCTATTGTTACTTCTTAGTTTTATATATAAATTATTATAAAAATCTTTTTGTTAAGTCTTTTTAGATGTCATATCAAGTTGTAAAGTTATAGTTTTTATATTATAATTATCAATTACTGAAAACTTTAAAAAAGATAAATTTCCAAGTTAACAATAGTAAGATTAAAAAGACAATATACCTAGTTTTATATAAAGTCGGTTGTTATTAATAAAATCTAAATAGATATAAAATACTAAAGAGCAGATATATTGTAATTATTTAGAAAGAGATCAAAACTAGAACAATTAGAAATTTGTAACAAATACTATAAAACTGTAAAACCTATACAAAAAACTATATATAAAATTAATATACTTTTTATTTTTCTTTAAAAAAATTTTATAAAAATAAGTGATTTATTTTACTTTTTAAAAAATCAACATATAAAATTATTAAAACAGTTAGTAGTATTTATTTTTTTTAAATAAAATTATTATTAGTATAAATTAAAAACAATATAACAATATAAATATAACTTATATATATGTCTCAAACTACTAAAAATTTATAAAATATTAGTTTTGATTAATTAGTCCTTATACTAATATTCTATATTTAAGTTGAAGTTTTATTTTATATAGTTTTTGTTAAATAATCTAAAATAAATAAATAAATAATAAATTTAATTCTATTTAATATAGTTTATAATTTTAAAAATCCAATAAAAACTTATAATTGTAATCATCTAATAATAATAAAAGTCTTATATGTCTTCTTTTTTTTATTTTTATTTTTTTTTATTTCTTGTATTATATTTTTTGTGTTATTTATTTTTATATCTTTGTGTTTTTTTATATTAGTATTTTTTTTATTTTTGTTTACTTCTTTATAAAAAGTTATTATCAGTCAAATGAAATGTCAATTGACTGCATTATTATATAATGATCAATAACTATTAATAATCTAACTATTAATAATATTACTATAATCCAAAAGTTTAACATTCAAAAAATTTTAAACATAGTTTAACTTCATAATATAAATTGTATTTATACGAATCAGATATGTTTATATAAAATTAATAATAATATTTTTATAATGAAGTTTCTTTATCAAAATTTGTTCTATTGGTTTATGATCACATGATAAATCATGTACAGAAAACTTGCCATGATCTTTTACAAAACAAATACCTACTTAAAATATGTATTAGCACTAACAAAAATCAGAATAAGGACTCATTAATTTACTCTGTATGTCTTATTTCAGTATTCAGCACCTAAAATGCTAACTAATATATTCAAATATTTACAAAGACTTGAGATAGTCTTCAATGTTTTATACCAACTGTGAATTCTTCAATGCATGAAAACATTATTATTCATGATATAATATGTATAGTACATAGATATAAATCAAATTTTAATCCTCAAAGTGTCTTTGATACAAATCATAGAGGCATAACAATTAATACTTTAAGTATGTTTCTTTGCTTTTCTAACTACATTGATTATTTTTTTGTAATTTTTTGCACTTCAAAAAAGAATTATAGCTAAATAAAGTGTCATTTATTAAAGGGCATTATCAAGCACTATAACTAATAGTAATAAAGTGTTAATAAATAAATTTACTTAGCAAAAAATAGTTTAAACAGGGTTAAGTAAGTTTGTTATTGTAATAATAATTATAATTTAATAAAATTTATTATATTTTTTAATAATAAAAACATATTATTATTCAATTTACAAATGTTTGTCACAGATTCAAACATTCAGCATTCATGAATTATCTTATTTTTTATACTAAAAACTTTTATTAAAAAGAAATTATTAAAATCTAAAAAATAATTATTATTATCATCTTTTAGTCTTTATTTATATGACATTAAATTTAGCTATTTTATTTATATTAGCAAATTTTCTATAATTATTAAATGCTTTATGTCTGTCTACTTCAACTTATAGTAACTAGCACTATATATCTCATTATCAGAACCTTTATTAATAGATTCTTTATAATAATCAAATGCTTTATATTTATTTGTTTTAGCACTAGTTTTATTTTATAATGATAACCAACAATATATGTTTTACTAATACTATCTGATTTAGTATAATATAAAAATGCTTAAAGCTGGTATTAATCACTATTGTTCATTATTAATGCTTTTTTTATATTAGTTGTTATTCCAATATCTGCAGATTTGTTGCAAATTCCATTCTTTATCTTCAAGTTGATCTAGAATTTCTAGAGCCTTGATCTCAGAAAGGCTACTATCAAGTATGTTATTAAGTATTTTTTTTCATTTTTAGTAGTTTGCCAATGTAGAAGTTTTACAGAACATAACTCTGTTGCATTTTTTTCATTTCTGATTCTTTTTTTTATTTTTCATCATTATTATTATTTATTATTGTTGATTGAATATTTTTAAATTTGTATATAGTAATATTGTAAGCATGATGACCTTTAATATTCTTGACTTTAGTTTTATAACCATCTTGATGTAAAATAGCATTTAGCTGTGAAATACCAATGTTATAGCATGAAAACATTCTTTAAAACCTAATTTCATTTATTTCCTTAGTATATTTAAAAAGATTATGATTTTCTGGCTCTACTGAAGAAAAAGCATTAAACAACTCAGAAGATAATTTCTATAACTCTTCTTTATGTAAATTAATTGTACAATCTCTTTTAACTATAAATGCATCTTCTATATATTTTGATAGCAATAATGATAAATGATTTTTTTTAGACTGCACAGAAGCAATTTGCAATTTAAGATCTTTATTATCAATAGGTTTTCTCTTAATGTATTGTTTACCAAAATTTATTCCAAATCATTCAAGAGCTTCATCGAGTGTCAAATAGTGACCAGGACATGTTAAGTTAATTAAACAAACATGTTGAAGTAATTTTTTAAGTGATGGATTATCTTTAATATATGACAAAAAATAAGTAACACATCTTGCACAATTACTTTTTTCAGTTACAAAAAATAAGGGGGAAAATGCTAAAAGGTTTTTATATTGCATTTCAAAATTTCCTTTATAAATTCTAACTTTATGACCAATTCAGTATTCCGCTTATTTAAAATAATAATACCAAACCTTCAGCACTTTATTACTACCACTTTCGATACTATCTATTTTTTCATTCTTACTAATTAAGTATTGACTATTTCTATGCCAACAGCCATCCAAATTAACTTTAAAACTCAACAAGTTGCCTGATAATCTACTACTTTCTAATTTATCTAAGTACTTAACACCAAGAGTTGCAGCTAAATTAAATATTTCATAGCCTAAAAAAATAGTTATCAATGTGCTACACATATCTTTTAAGGTATGCCATTGTCCCAAAAGCAAACTTACTTTTTTGTTAGTATTTTTGTATAAAATTAGTTGGCAGAATATTGCTTCATTACAAGCTACATATAAATGATTATTATTTTCTACCTCTATATTATAAATATACATATCATATATATTGTAAAAATTTTCATTACAGTTTGGACTGTCTCTGGGTTGAAGGATTACAACATTAAGTGATGAAACTTGACATCTTAGCTTTGTTTGTTGTGCAATTTCATGAAGAAGATTGCTTGTGCTCCAGTTTTTATATTGAGTATGTAAAAAATTATGAAATTTTTTTTCAAAATTTACAAGTAGATCATCAGTAAACGTTGATGTGCCAAAAATATTTTGGATTTCATTATCATTATTATTCTTAATGACATCAGTTTTAGAACTAAAAAGTTTTAAAGCAAATTAAAATAGCATTCTTAAGGTAGCATGAAATATATTGTGTATTGTATCAAAGATATTACTATATGTATATGTTTTTTCTAAAAGATCAATATTGTCTATTACTGCAATATTCTGAATATTTTCACCTTTTCAAAGTTTATTTTCTGGATACACTTCTCTAATTTTATTTTTTTCTAATTGTCATTCATACCTTTGTATATGTGATACAACATTAGCTGCACATAAAATACTATATAGAGAAGATAGTAATTTAGGTTTGTGATAAAAAAAGCTTATAATATGCATTAACTATATATTTGTGCCAGAAAATGCAATACTTAAAATAATTGATATTAAAAAAATTGATATTTTAGCTACTTTGGTCATATCAAAAACCTTTACTGCCAAATCTCTTTCTTTTCTTTTCTGTATTGCAGCTTTAAATTTTTTTTTTATTAATACCATAATGAGTCCTTTAAAGAATTCTGATAAACAACTAGGAAATCCACTTTGGTAATCTTCTATAAAATCTGGTTCTTCAAGTTTTTTTTTATTCTCTCGCACCTCATGACATGATCACAATACTGCAAATCCAAGTACCTCTCCAACTTTAGTTAATGTATCTGTAGTAAACTTATAGCTTTTGTTCTTTATATTTATAATATTAATATATTGCAATCTTAATGCAGTCTTGATATATAATAGGCTTGAAGGATTATTAACAGGACATAGTTTAGTTTTATTAAGTATTATGCTTAAGTATAATAAAATATTTTTTTTATATTCTTGTTTCACACATTCTGATATGCTTAATATCCAATTTCCCATAAGCTTAAGAGCTTTGGTAACTTTACTATCATGCATATTCTGATATGAAAAATGTGAATTATTTCTTTATTTATTTTTTTTGAAAAAATGTCCTTCTTCTGAATTAAAACAATTAGAGCATATAAAGTGTAGTCAGTATTCATTAGACTTGTTTGCATTAGTATTATTTTCAGATAATTTATTGCAAAAAAAAGCTAAACAAACTTTTAAACCAACACAAGGTGCTTGGATATTATGATTACTAACATGTATTGAATGTTGTACATATGTATTTCTATAACTAAAAAAAACCCTATACTTATTACAAAATAAACAGCAATGATTATAAATCCAACTCTTTTCAATTAATTGTAACTTTTTAATATGTGGTTTGTAAAGTAATTTTTGGTCAAATATAAAGTGAGCATGACAAACACCTAATAAATGCAATTTTTTCTTCTTCTTTTGCTTTTAGAAATATATTACAATCTATTTTCCATGTTCCTATAAGTTGTGCTAAAGGCCTTTGTCTATTTGTTTTATTAGAGCAGCGTTAAATACAACTATCAATTGTATCTAAGAGAATACAGAATGTCAAATTTTGACTTTGTGAATTCTCTATCAAATATGTTGTTCCCTCTGCTGATTCTTCTGACTCTGGTTCTAATATTAGCATTGAATTTACATTATTATTATTATTATCAGTTTCTATATCAATGTCTTCCCAAGTAAGTTCTTTATTTTTATTTATATCAACTATTGTACATGCTTTTTCAAACTCAACTTCATCTAGAACAAACAGATGCATTTTTATTTCACAATCATTTGTAGTGCTCTCTGTTCCAAAATTCTCAGATGCCAGGTTTTCACTAAAAAATCTCATACTATTATTATTTAATAAGTTATCATCTTCATCAGAGTTAGCATATTCGTAATTTCTATCAATGTAGTTCAAAAAAAAAGCTTCATGTAAATCTGAATTGACAATCTTTTCTTTTATAATAATAATAATATTATTAATGTTTGCTTTAAGATTTTATAGCTTTGACTGAAGTTTCTTTTATCTTAAAACACTTGTAGGCCAAAATAAATTAGATAATAAATAAAAAAGGAATATATGAATTCTTTTTATTTAGAGATCTAGTGTATGTTGGCTTGTAGCTTGGGAAGTTAGTGTTCAAGTAAATGCATATTAGTCAACATCTTTAAAAAAACCATGAGAATTTTTGTAAAGATCCTCCTAATTATAGGCTATTTGTTTTTTGTATTTTTTTTGAAAAAAGAACAGAAAATCGATTCTCTCTTAATTTCTGCTGCTTAAAGATGAAGCATTACTTTAGCATTACAATTATCATTATTGTTATGATGTCCATACAGAATTATACTATCACTATAATATATAAAGACTATCACTATATAGAGATTGTTACTATATAGAGATTATTTAAATGCTTTGAATTTATAATTTATTTATATTCTTCAAATATAGGGCACTCATCTATTAAAAATCCCTATTGCTATTATTTAAACTGTTATTAAGTTTTTTTTAGTTAAGTCAGTCTGATGCTTTCAAATTAGAGTTCTGCAGTGCCAAGCATAATATTATTAAAGCATAATGATAGCATCTGTCTCTGTGTCTGGCACTATTCAAACATAGTGCCAATGCTAGCAACATCTATTTAAATACTCTGCAAAAATATTATATACTTGAGGTAAAAAGTCAGTTAAAATATACTTTAAACTTTTTTTTTTCACGAATATTGATAGCATTTACTCTGAGTTCACTAATTGGAGTACCAATAAGTTGATTAATAAAATACTAATTAGATATCTAAACTATTCTAAATTTCAGGCATTATTACCTACTATAAAAAATAAAAAACATTAATATAAATATCTAAAATCTGGTTTATAAATTTATTTATCTTTGAGATTTATATAATTTAGGTTAGAATTTAGTTCCAATGCTTAACACTCTACTGTAAATCAATGATTATTAATAGAAATCTTAGATATTGTACAAAAGCAATAATGGTAATTCTATATTACATTATTTGAGCATTTGGATGTTGTATTTACTGTACCTAAATGTAACATATTTGATACAGCATTTTAATTTTAACATAAAATTTTTTGATTGAAATATTGACATTAATTTATTATTCATAGTTCACAATTTGGATCAAAGTTTCTTTTACATTATAACAGCTATAAAAAATAATAAAGTGAATAATTATTGAAGATGAACCTATATAATATTTTTACTTAGTTCAATATGAAGGATTAGCATATAGTTTATAGAGATAATGTTTAAATAATTTTTTTTATCTATGAAAAACAATAGAAAATTTGCATAATGATCATATAAATTGACAATTGCCTTATGGATTAACAGATATTAGCATTAATATGTAACTGTTAAACTATTTAAAATAGCACATGATATAATTACATATATAATTTTTGCTTTATAATTTTAATCGAAGTTTCTTTTATAATACAGTAGCTATAAAAAAATACAATGTAAATATTTAGTAAAAGGTGGATATACATTGTATTATGATTTAGTCTAGTAAAAGATTAAGATATAATTTATAGATTTATTATCTAAATAAACATTATTCGTCTAAGTAAAATTAGTATAAATTCATAATAATAATCTTATAAATTGACAATTCTTATTGGATTAATAGACATAATCCTTGACTGTTATTATATTGATAATATTCTATAATAAAGCATTATTTGAATATAACTTCTAATATACTTTAATTTTTTATAAAGTTAAATAGCCAAAGTAGATAGATTATTCATAGGGCTCATAAAACTATTTAAAAATATTAATCCAAAATTTAAGCAAATCTTTTTTTTATTTTTTTTGTTAAAGATTATATTTTATAATAATTATTTTATTAGCATATTGAGATTAGTATTATAACTATTTTATAGAAATAAAAGCACAACTAGTTATATATATAACTTTTGGTTATCTATTTAAATAGTCTACTCTAGAGTACTGTACTAAATGCTATATCTATGATCTATTAGAAGATTATTTATTTAAACTTACTGATTATCTATTTTATTAATTATTTAATTACTATTATACATTTTGTATATACTTAACCAATATATTGTTTAAGCAGTATAGTATTTACTTTTTTGTACTAGTATTCTGATCATTATACATTTTACAGCATGACATTTGCCAATAAAGCTTAGAAAACCTTTTGCTAACTACCTATTTACTTTATAAACATTAATAAGAACTACTTTTGCAAAGTTTTTTTACACTTTAGTACTAACTTTACAACATATTTCTAGTACTTTAGTGTATTTTATTTTGTTTTTAGACTTCCAAACCAGATAACCTAATAGAACTATAACCTGTTCTTAGTATATTAAGTCCAGTTTGATATTCTTTTTCTCTAATCTGATTCTAGAGGCCTGGTTGGTAATATCTCTTGTTTAGAGGTTTTTGCTTACTACTTTCTTTATATTAATATTTGTTTTCTAAGTCTAAGCTTTTACAATAGTATTGTTAAAAATTTGTGCTACTTTTTTATTTAAAAATTTTCAAGTAGGCTTCAGTTTTCTAGTTTTATAGATTTATATAGTTATAAAAACTTATATTAGATTTATACTATCTAATACCAGTTTGCATCCATCTGTATAACTAAAATTATACTAATATTCTATGACATGTTAGTTATACTGATGTGATTATAATTACAGATATTTTATTCTAACTAATTGACAGAAGACTATTGCTATAATATAAATATTATATAAATAATTATTCAAAGTTTTACTATCAGTAGGTTTAAACTCATAATTTACTACTTAGAGGTTAACAACTTATTCACTTTACTAAGTAGTCATATACTTAAATTTAAACAAATTGTATATATGAATATAAGAATTTTAATAAAAATAACTAATAAGACTGCTTAAGTAAAAAAAAAACATATAACTAATTTATTTTTATATTAAAATAATCTATTTTTGTCTTTTATATTAAATTATTTAATATATATTATTATATATAATAATTATTTTAAATTAAAAAATATTTATTATTAAAAAATTATATCTTTAAAATAAATAAAATTAGTAAAATTTTAACTTAATTTTAAGCTAAATTTTTTTTTGTTTTATATAATTATAAAATTTAATTTAAGTTATTTAATTAAATTAAAAAGAATTTTTAGTTTAAAATTTATAGTAAATTTATATATTTTTTTATTATAAATAATATTTTAAAAAAATGTTTTATATTTGTTATATAATAAAATATTTATAATATTTTTTTATTAAAAAATATAAATTGAATTTATAAATATATTAAATTAAATAAAACTAAAAAAATATTAAAAAATTTTGTTATAGTTATTTTTATAAATTTTAAAATACAAAGAAAAATATGTTAACTTAATAAAATAGTAAGTTATTACTTTTTAAATAACAGGTTAAAAGTTCAAAATTCACTGATAACAAAAATTTAAACAATTATCTATGTTATAGTAACTGTTTTCTATTACTCAAATAGAACAAAATATCTGTAATATAATTATATTATTATGACTAGTAAATTATAAACTATTTATATAATCTTAATTATATTAAGAAATGCAAACTGGTACTTAGTAGTACAATTCAAAATAAATTATTGTAGTTATATAAATTTTTAAAACCAAAAAAATAGAAACCTATTTGGAAAAATCCAAATAAAAAGATAATATAAATTTTAATAATATTATTATAAAGACTAAATCTAAAAAATAAAAAATAATATAAAGGAATTAGATTAACAAAAATCTTTTAATAAGAGATACTACTAATCAAGCTATTAAATTTAGATCAGAAAAAAACATTAAGCCAGACTTGATATATTAAAAACAGGTTATAGTTCTACTAAGCTATCTGAATTGTAAATCTAATAACAAAACAAAAATATACTAAAATACTAGAGATATGCTTTAAATTTATTACTAGAATTTAGATAAACTTTACAAAAACATAAA
Organism: Cetraspora pellucida; assembly: GCA_910591915.1. Lineage (NCBI taxonomy): Eukaryota > Fungi > Glomeromycota > Glomeromycetes > Diversisporales > Gigasporaceae > Cetraspora > Cetraspora pellucida. The sequence goes on from CAJVQA010000589.1 coordinate 16,680, forward strand.
TCTATTAATAGTTTATAGAATTAATAGTCTAGTTAACAAAAGAATACTCTAAATCTTACAGTTATATAAAATGTTTTAAATAGTTAATAACTTAAAAATATATATAAAAAAGGCTAAATGTTGAGTTAAATAGTACTTAAGTATATAAAAGTTAGTTACTATTGTCTAATACAACATAGAAATTAGAATGCTTAAATAGATAATCTCTTAGTAAATTACAAATATAACTATATAGGACCAGCTAATAAACTACCTAATAAGATGCTCTAAATCAGTGAGTTTGTTACTAATTAAAAGTTAGCTTTGTGTAATGATTAATTTGCTTTTTGTTAAAAAAGACATGTAAATTTAATGAGCAATTTTGATTTAGTCTGACTTATCTTGAATAGTTTACACTATATTGAGACTATCACTCTAACTATTCTAAAACTATTGTATTCCTTACTATTAAAGTTCTACAATTTAATTTGATTTGATTTAATTTGATCAAATATTTGAATTCAAATTAAATTCAAATCTGAAATTTTCAAATCAAATTAAATTCAAATATGATCAAATTTGATTTAATTTGACAAATATTTGATTTAATTTGAAAATTTATAATTGAATATTTAAAATTATAAGCTATTTATTTAAAATTTTATTAAGACAATTAATTTTTTCATTTTATAAAACTAGGAATATTTTGTTTAGATGAACACTTTTACTTAAAAGCTCAAGATTAATTAACATAGTAAATTTTTCATAAATCAAGTTTTTCCTTTATAAATTAAAATTTTAAATTTTTTTAAAAATTAAATCAAATTCAAATATTTAATTAAATATTTAATCAAATCAAATCAAATTAAAAGCATATTTGATTTGACCAAATTCAAATTAATTCAATATTTGATTTGATTTGGATTTGAGAAACCCTACTGTGGTCTTGGATTTTGGCGAGTCTGTCGCTAAACTAAGCCAACTCTTGTGTTACCTATAACGGCTAAGTTGAAACAGGCATGTTAGATTTGGTGAGTAGATTATTATCCATAGGTAAGTACTAGTCTCTTCTCTTAAGTCTTTCTTTTAACCTACTCTTGTTCTAATTCTTTTTTTCGCTATTGTCTCAACTGAGATTTTACTACATCGAATCGGGGTTGAAGCTCTTCTCTTTCGTTTTGGTTTGCTGGGCACGTAACTATGGCGAGTGCTCAATTATAAGTTTGGTTGTTCTTGGGAGATAGTGTTAGTACTAGGGTTTAACGATAGTTACTAGTTTTTATAGAACAACGCTTTCACTTTTATTAGAGGTCAGGTAGGTAGTTTATTGTTTTGCAATTTGAATCGCTCCCCTTTGTCTAAGTGAATTGCCCTTTATTTATAATAAACTGCCTTGTCTATTTATATTATGAACTTGTTTAGTATATTGAATATATCTAATTTATTATATATATCGCATATATCACACTTATGCAATATAGGCGATATATCAGATATATCAGATATATCAAACATATCTGACATATCTGACATTTCTGACATTCGGGATTTATGACACGTGATATTGATCACATTTTTGGATCTCATACTACTTACTACATTAAAATATACTGTACTAATGGATTGAGATTTATCATTAATTTGAGTAATTAGTTTTATTACAACAATGGTTCTCTACAGCCACTTATAGAAAAACCTTAAATTCAAGGTATTTATATTGGGTAATGATGTTATTACTTCTTTATTACTTGTATTCAAATCTGCCCATTACTAGGATGAAATTACAGATTATTTATAAACAAAATTCTAACTATTATTAAGATGCCAATATCCATTATTGCTTATAATGATGATAGCACTTATATCACATATATACAATAATCACGAGCATCTCAAATTTAGTGAGATCGTCGTAGCCGGGGTAGAATCGTGACCTGAATATCGTGCGACGATGATTTTACTACGGAATCGGCGACTCGTAGATCACGTGTTCCGGTCTAATACTAAATAAGTAACCAAAAGTTGCATATGTGACTAGTTGTACACTTACCTTGTACAAGTTATATGTAATGTATAATTAAAATCACAATAAAGGTGATAACCATGTAAACATTGACCTTGGCAAACCAAAAATCAAATAAATTATTAACATCAGAAACTAGTATCAGCAATTTTTTCCTATTCTGAAATCATGCAATGGATATAATAACTTACAATATAAAAAATAAAATATAGACAGATTTTAAAAAAGAGGCCAAGTTAAGCAAGACCAAGAGAAATTTAAAAAAAAATCAACAAAGGCCTAAGGCTAATTACCTTTCTTATATATTTTATAATTTATTCAAACTGATCTTACGTCTTAATTCTATTTCATTAAAAATAAGTATGCTTTTCCAAAAAAAATTATGATTAAGTAAAAACATTATATTACACTAATTGATAACATGCTATTTCATTTGTATTTTATATAATCACATATTAGGTAGTTAAATCTGGGCGACGAAACCACCCACCCACATGAGCAAGTTCTATTTATAAACATAAAAAAAAAAGATCATAGTATTTATCATTCATTTTAGTTTCAATGCTCTTAAAAAATTCGGTTTGGTAAACTAATTTTTAAAACTCAACATTTGCTCGCCCTGCACACTTTGCACTTTCTGCTCGTCCTGCTCAATGAATTATAATATACAGTAAACGCAATATTCGCCGTACTACCATTTTTTACCAAAAATAGGAAAAAAACAATCATATCGATCATAACTAAAACGAAATAAAAATAGACAAGAAGCATAGTACAAAAACCGAGCAATTTTTATAGTAGGTTAATGATTATATATTCGAGATCAAGTTGGGACGATCCAGCTTTACACTAAAACTGATTTCTTGCCTAGAATTTGATAAATGTTTTGTAACACCAAACCATAATAAGGAAAAGCTCTAACACAGACACGCTAATGTATGATTAGTATTGTAACCAAGAATATGAAATTTAATTGGTTACAGTACCAGGTACTTAATATTATGTAAAAAAACAAAGACTTATCCATGTTGTCATAGTAATTCCAAATTAGCGTTAACTAGGAATGGTAACAACCATTTTTCACTGCTTTGAAACGGTGAAAATGTCCATTGATGCTAGCATTTGAGATGAAAATAGAAATGATGCTTATCTACTAATATACATTGTGCCATGGTAAGTTTTTTTTTATAAAGTGCACTAAAACAAAAAGCATTTCTAAAATGCCCAATACTAAATTGTTGCCGCATAGACAAAACCACGTATTTAAGATTTACAATGAAATAGAAAAATATGTTGCCTCCAGCGCACCTGATAGAAAAGCTCAAAAGAACTATTTCCTCGATCTAGTAACAGAAAGCAGTGAACTTAATGAATGCGAAAAGAATTATTGCAAAGAAATGTTCATACGTAATTTCGAATTGCATAATGTAATTCATAAATTTGGTGAGCCTATGGAATGTAAAAATTGTAAATCCGTAAGATATTCTGTCAGATATTGTGAAGTTTGCATTAAGCAACAATTACAGAGATCTTTTGGAACATGGACATCTGAAAATGCAATTGTTGATGAGTTCATTCAAAAATGTCAGTTAATCTCGTCAGTTCCGCCATATATTATAGAGTGGATCCCTTTTAAGCAATTTAAAGATGTCGAATATTTAACGAAGGGTGGCTTTAGCACTGTTTATACTGCAACATGGACAAGAGGAAGCATTTATGATTGGGATGAAAACAAAAAAATGTTCATTTACTTTGAATATTTTGGGCCTCAAAAAGTAGTATTAAAATCCTTAAATAATTCAATTAATCCCGGAAAAGATTTTTTTGATGAGGTTTGTAATAAATTTTGATTAGCTATGAATTTATGTGAAATATTAATTTAAAGTTGGCAACTTTATAATTCCAGGCAATCAATTATTTTAAGATTCAATCCAATTCTATTGTTTATTGTCATGGAATAACTAGATTTCCTGAGAATGGAAATTACATGATAGTTATGAACAGACATCCAGAAGGAAATTTAAGAAATTATTTAAAAGTTAATCACTCGACTTTAAATTTAAAGAATAGGATTTCAATTTTTAGATGCTTATGCAAGTCGTTACGTGACATACACAAAAAAAATTTAGTTCATTGTGATTTACATAGCGGAAATATATTAATGGAGTCGAGTAAATGTTTTATTACAGATTTAGGATTCTGTGGACCAGTTGATGAAAAATCATCAAGTGAGGTGTGTGGGATAATACCATATATTGCTCCAGAAATATTTGAGAAAAGAAAACATACTAAAGAATCAGATATCTATAGTGTTGGGATGTTGCTGTGGGAAATATTTTCAGGCTGTCCACCATTCGATGATAGAGCACATGCCATGCAGTTAATAATTGAGATATGCAATGGATTGAGACCACTACTTTTACAAAATATCCCTACAAGCTTCGCAAGAATAATGCAAGAATGCTGGAATACTGATCCGCGTAAAAGGCCAACAATTGAAGAACTTTTCAAATTCGCTAATAATGAACTTGTAAACGTTTATAAAGACGGCAAATTTGATAATACCATTTCACTAAATTCTGCTCTAGATAAAATAAATAAATCACATCCATTTTCATATTCATCAAGTAGAATATTAACCGGTGTTATTCCTGAATCAATTGGAAATTCAAACTATGTGACTTCACAATATGATCTTACATTACCTGATAAAATATCTTAGCCACCTATTTAGTATCATTATGATGGTAGTCGGTTCAGATTCATAGAAGTAGTATTCATATTATTTGATTATAATTATAGTATAAAATTGTAATCATTATTACTTTACAACAATAATTGAATTTATAACAATAAAAAACAAATTTTTTATTCAAAATTGTCTTTAGATTTTAATCGATAAGGACTTGCATTGACAGATTCTTTGTAAATCATTCAATAATAAATTCTAATTTTTTTAAATAGTTTATAAAACAAAATATTAAAAAAATTTACAAGTATCCTACTCCTCTATCCCTATGGGTACCCGGATACACCATACCACATCTTTGAGCTTAATTCCAAATATTGTAATATTTTTCAGTAGTAGCTTCAACTTCCGCCACATTTCTCAATAAATGCAATGTACTCAATATTATTATAAAGCTTTTTTGGTTTGCATAATCATAAAAAATTCTTCTTTTAGGTATCAGTGATATCCTTTTTATCTAAGATTAATACATTTGGAAAACTCTTGGCACATTTTTCAAATTCTTCTAACTTTCTCTTCTTGAATTATTTATAATGAATAGATTACGATGATTTTTTTGCCCATCAAAAGTGAATCTAGGTACAGTCTTAGGCGTAGAAATTCTGTGTATTTCATTTTGTAATATAAAATGAGTTTCCGAGAATTGACATAGTTCTTTATAATTTTTAATATTAGAAATTTCTGTTAGCCAGGTAATAAGATAACAGATATATCGATTAAAAGGGGCTTTAACAATAGAATATCTGAGAGGTTCAGACTTCAAAATCTGAACATTAAAGTGTTTTGTTAATAAGTTGATTACTGATGAACTGTATTTCTCTTTTCTTTTTGACATTTTATAGTTTTAATCGCTTTGATAATTATATTCAGAGATGAAGAAATCCTTCAGTATTCTTTAGTGTTTTTTAATTAATATATGCAAGAAAATAAAGTCAGGCATAAATTTATACATGTGTCAATTGCAGGAATTTTCTATCGTTATTGTTTAATTCATGATTTGACGCCGTGAAATAAGACAATAAAATAAAACTCGAAAAGATGATTTACATTAAAGAATTGTTTTTATACGCTTTTGCTTCTCAAACTGAATTCCATAACCACCTTAAAGGTATTTTATATAATGATTATAATACAAATTATATAAAGTTATGAATGAAATTAACATTAACTTATTACATTCAAGATTTAAACCGTTTATTAATAAACAGGTTGAAGAACATTTCAAATTCGTTAATTATGCATTTATTAATGTTTATAACACATAATTCCGATCTAAAAAAATAAATTACGTATTTACTAATTTTTCCCCAAGTTCCTATTGGCTGGGGCTATTCGCACCAAATTACATGTCATTTTATCTTTAAAGGTTAAGTTCAATATCAGAATCAATAGATGATTTTTTAGCAAAAACTTGCAAGGAATTTTTTTTGTTAGTACGCAAAAGCCGATTTCTTAGGCGAAATTTTGAGATAAATGAGTCTTTACAAATATTTTTTTAATTTTTATGTTACACCCTATCTTGTTCATCACATTATTAAAGATCGTCGATTTTATCCAATTAGAAATGCGATTTATTCACGACCAATAGTAACCTGGGGGAAATTAGTGGACTCATAAATTACATCCATTGCATAAAACATTGAGTAGAATATTAAGTGGATTAATTCCTATCTTTATGAGATTTCACAAAATATGAGTTGCGTAATATGAAATTCGGAGTCATAATAACCAATCTCGGTGTAGAGATGCCTAAATTACAGCTGTTCTGGGACAACTAATAAAAATTTGATCTGCCGAATTCGGTGTTATCAGAATTGGATTTTCGGCATTACAGTAATTCGATAACACCGAATTCAAAAACTTATCGAATTTGGCAGATCAATTTTTATCAATTGCCCCAGAATTTATGAGAACAGCTATAAAAGATTAATTTGGACCGAAAACAAATAATGGATCGCATTTTTATCTCAGCGAACTTCAAACATACTTAAATGACGAACGTTATAAAAAAATTGGGATGAAAATAACACCGATACCACATTCATGACTTTCAAAATAAAAATAGTAGTAGAAGTATTGAAAAATTAATTGTAGATTTACAATAGTAGCATACAATTAAATGGATTCCATTAAAATAATTTTTTCTAAAGTATTATAATTAAATATATTTAAAAGTAAATTGAATCTGAAAAGTCTACCATTATTACTGAATTATTGAATTTATAACAATATTTAGAATAAAAATAATGAAATTGGTATGATGCTAAAGGATTTTCAATTCTTAGAACACAGCATCATTACTTGTCGTAAAGTAATTAATATCACAGAATTTTACACCAGTCACATATTCTGCGATTTTTATACAAGCGAACATCAACGTCGATTTCTTCTTCTCTTACAGGGTCATTTTATCTAACAACAAAGTGAAAATTTTCCAATAAAGTTTGATTAAAATTTTTGAAAATAAAATTAAATGGTATTGTTTTTGTATGTTATATAAGGGAGATAACTAAATCAAGCCAAATTTTAAAAAAAATATCAGAAAGGGCGAAAGAACAATTTATTTTGCATTCCGTTCATCACTTGGTAACGGTAACAATTTATATATCTAATAAATTGGATATCCACCTGTTGACAATTTAGTGTTGGCAAAAGTCAAACTTTTTGATCAAACTAACGGAGTCCTGAATACAATAAAGGAGTTAAATACACGTAAGACTAAGACAATTTTATCAGAAATTATTTAAAATCTTATTTACATTTTAATAATTTTTAGATACATTATACTTACCATATTAACAGTTGGTATATTTTTATTTTTTGTAAAGTTCTTTATTCAAATACTTTATACAAAAAATTAAATATTTAATTATCTAGCAATTAGTTTCCTTTTCGTATTTTTCTATTGCTGTTATGAAGCTAAAACAATTGGTATCTTAACTACTTTGTTGAGTCTATCTAAGTCTTCTTTACCGCTACTCATTAAACCACTGCTAGAACAATTTTGATAACATTATTATTTTTCATGATTTATTATACCTAGTGAGTTCTTATATTAAGTAAATATGCAATCTCATTCATGAAACTAATTGTCAATTTACCTTGCTAAAGCCGTTTATACAATCAGAACTATACACGAAATTGATCCTATCCCATATGCATCTCAAATAATTAAAATAGCATGTAAAATTCGAGCTGCAAAATTAATTTCCATGTGGATGTATTCTGTTTTAATGTTAATAAGTACAATAATTTTCTTTGTTAGTGTTAGCACTGCTGATGATGGTACAAGGAAAATCATTTCTTCAAAATTTATGCATTCGACTACTATGATAAGCCCCAATTAAATTTATAAACAAACATTCCTTAACATTCATATCAGGGTTCAAATATTGATCCTTTGTTTCGAAATAACACACATGTGTGTACTCGTAGGAGCTCGAAATAATGAGCGCAGATGGGATTATTTTTCTTACTCCGACTGTCACTGGGTGGTGTAGGAGAATAAATGGGGCTCAAATTAGAATTTAACCTTTAAAGGATTCACTTTTAAACAGGTAAATCATTAATCTTTATATGAATTCGTACCGATACTCCAAGTAATAGAGTTACAATCCGAATATATTTTTATTACAATACAGTATCAATTTTGATATTTAAAAATAAATGATTAAAATAACTTTACAACTTGTAGAATTTTGATAATTGCTAACATTAAAAATATCATTGCAAAGTCAATCCAATCTTCAGTTAAGGCAATGGAGTATCGTATTTAAACATTTTGTGTCTTATGTATCTAAAATAAACAATAAAATCAAAACAAGCTAAATTCATGAAAAATTTCATTCTTTAAATGCAATCTTTAACTTTGGCTCAAATGTACACTAGACCTGTTTTTGTTATTTTTCTCTAAATGTAATATTCTCAAAAAGACGCTTCTGCTAAATAAATATCAATATATTGTCCTTAAATATAATTCTGCGTTTTAAACTGAAGATTATTTTGTGCATACTTTGTGCAATTACTAATAAAGTTTATACTACTATTAAATTGTCTAATTAATTATACGTTATAGTAGAAATGCAGACTGGATATCCGCAGATCGCATCTCTAAATTATAGTTTACATGCTATTACTAAAAATTTTTAGTCTTAGGCCACGCAAAGTTGATTTTTCGTTTTGCATTACCCGCCGACCCAAATTTTTCAAAATCCCTATTTTTTTTTTTTTTTCGAGTCCCAATTACGCTAATTATTCCATTTTTGCTGTTTTATTTTTCGATCTTTGTTATCCGATGGCGACCATAATTTTCCAGAATTATCCGATAGGATTCCAAGGGAAAACCAGACTTCAGGCTCTTAAAACCTATAAATTGCTGAACTAAAACATGTCAGCAACAAATAAAATTGCAAGCCCGAGGTCTGGTTTTCCTTTGGCGACTTTAACATTTAAAAAAAAAAGGTATAAAAAAATTAAAAAAAAAATTCGACCGACCGACCCAATTTTTTGATTCCATGTATACGTAGTTGTTAGGCGAAACCCAAAAAAGGAAATTATAACAATGAATTTCATTGTTATAATTTCCTTTTTTGGGTTTCGCCTAACTATAAATTCCATGTAATGCAAAACGAAAAATCAACTTTGCATGGCCTTAGTTTTATAGTATATAGATAAAAATATACTTGTATACCATGGTGGGCCCAAATTATCTGTATTAAAGTTTTGATTTTTTAAGAGCGATGGATTCGTGGTCTTTCCACTCTGATCCACATACAGTTCCAAATCCTCCTTCACAATTGCTTAAAGGCAGAAAATTTACTATATTCGTAAAACTTAATGTGTCCTTCACGAATAGCATTTTCGAGCCATTTTTCCGAATATGAATATGCTTTATACGTTGTCTAAAAAATTTTTGATAGTTTGTAACGTATGCAATTTTGTCTAGTTAACAAATAATATAGTAGTGGGAAAACTGTACAATAAATAAATAAAACACTGTTAGAGGGTATTCAAGTTCGTCATTCAACAATTCTGTAGTTAAACATATATGTATCCAAGGCTTTAATGTGTAGTGCACAACAATGGTAGCTTCAAAAATATCGTTAATGAAGACATAATTTAAGCTTGTTTAGATTGAGCTCGGTTACTATGAAGATAGAACCAACGGAACCTGAAGACTTGGTTATAAATAAATTTATTGCTATGTAAATTGGTTAAGAAAAAATTTGTCTAGTGTGAATGCCTAAAACAATTGTCATCAAAATGATTTTATGAATTTTGACATTAAAATTCATGTTTTAAAAATATGATAATTGACTATATCGTCGTCCTGATCTAAAATGTGATTTTTCACATCTGGAAACAGCCCTCCATTAGGAGCCGAAGAGGCCGGAATTGACAAGTATTTTCCTGCTAGTTTTGCTAACGTAGGAAATAAATGCTTGTTTTCACTCCACCATTTAAAATATTATTACTTTCAGTTACAGGCAATTAAGGTAATTCAAGATACTTATCAAATTCCGTTGGTTCATAGTATTCTTTGCAAAATGATTGGAAAAACAATAACATTTTCGAATCTTCATTTACTGTCAACAAGTTTGATGCTTTCGGTTATGTGAAGTTGGTATATTGTTCTCGAAGATTGCCTATAATTTTGCACTTAAGTTCCTACAAAAACAATAAAAAAAAATTTACTATTCATCATTCTTTGACTTGATTGAATTTTTTTATATTTACCTTGCTAATATAAGGCAATTCTTTGAAATGAAGATCGAATAAAGATCCATGGAGTCTAAGAGTTGAGGGCGCACCCAAAATTGTCAAGGTTATCTGAAATAGTATCTTTGACTTGCCAAATCACGTAATTTTGGGTTAGTTACTACAAAGTCCTTGCTTAAGTTTTTCAATCACTATGGTTACTACGCCCAATGCAGGGTATCCGATATCTCTTAGCTTCTCGTTTAATGCGTTTAACAGCTCTAAGACAGTGATAAGTTCTCTGCGCATATTAAATTCTTCGTTAGAAAGTATCTTATATATTATATAAATGCTTTGTAGAAGGCTGTAGTGCTATTAGACGATGAATTGTATGATATGTTGAAGACCAATCTTTCTCAATATTTATTACGTCTAATGGTTGTTTGATACTTGGGTCAAGTTGTTGCTGCATCTCTCTTAATTTTTGGCGATTCGTATCATTTCTGATTACAGTATTAATCAATTTTTTTGATTTAGCTATAATTTGCTGGCATGAGAAAGTCCCGAATCCACACTATATTGTAATGTATGAACTGAGCATGGAATTACTTTCAATTTGAATTTGTGATATAGCCGTCTTTAAATTATCGTATTTATTGTTAATAGTAACGATGACGACATTTTTATGAACTGATCCGTCTATTCTTGTAAATTAGAAATCGTCTGCTTATTATCTCTAACGATTACTCTCAATTCTTGATCGTCTTTTTTTAACCTAATAAATCAAAAAAAAAAAATTTAATTTAAAATTAAAAATATTATTAATAAAAAAATGAATTAAATGATATCTTGCAATTTTATCTTCATACATATTTCGATCGGTATATACATTAAGTCTCGTCTCTAAAGACTTACTTTGTTCAGATAACGCATCTGCGTCTAATGCTTCAGCTTCTTTCATCCAAGTTGTAATTGATCTTCAATAAACTCGACAGAAATTCTTTGTATTTATAAACTAAACGCTCTTTACAACTTTTGTTCGCGCCACGTTTTTTGCGTTCGGTATTTGTGAGCTGGTTATTATCTTTATCGTGTTTCTTTTTTTTAGCTCGCATTTTTGCTCAAAACAATAAAAAAAATGGTCACTCAGATTTCATTATTTAAATAAATATCATCATAGTGGCCTAAATAAAAAAAATACAACAAAAGCATTCCGCCACAAGTCGGTCGAGAACGCTAATGGTATCTTCGGAAGTTCGCTACTTCATCCGCCACAAGACGGTCGAGACTCCGTCACGAACATTAAATAAAAGCATTCCGCCACAAGTCGGTCGAGAACGCTAATGATATCTTCGGATATAAGGATAAGTTCGCTACTTCATCGTCCGCCACAAGACAGTCGAGACTCCGTCACAAACATTAAATAAAAGCATTCCGCCACAAGTCGGTCGAGAACGCTAATGATATCTTCGGATATAAGGACAAGTGCTACTTCATCGTCCGCCACAAGACGGTCGAGACTCAGTACAAACCTGTCCGAACATTAAATAAAAGCATTCCGCCACAAGTCGGTCGAGAACGCTAATGATGTCTTTGGATATAAGGACAAGTTCGCTACTTCATCGTCCGCCACAAGACGGTCGAGACTCCGTTACGAACCTGTCAGAACATTAAATAATAAAGTACACGAAGTGAGTATCTGACATATAAAGAATAATCAAGAAATAAAATATGAAAAACTTCCCTCATGTATAAAAAAATAAACTTTATCGTTGAAAAACAGGACACAATTTAAATAAGAAACAGTTTACTAGTTTTTTTGGCATTTAAATAAAAACAGATTCAAATGTTGTAGTTAAAGTGTTTTATACTGTGACACAACATTAAGTTCGACTGCTATAAATGTAAACAAAACCAGCTGCTTTCTTTTACTGTGTGAACATTAAGGGGTCGTGCATGATATACTGAATAGCAGGGCTAAAAGGACATATAATAAATGCCGGCCATTCAATAAATGTCGTTCTTGATTCACAAAATTTTATTGGGCCAAAAAATAATTTAATATACACGTAACGATAATACGTATAAGTACTGCATTAATAAAAAATATATTAGCACGTACGTACGTATACTAATTTGGTGTACAGTAAATGGCCACCATATACTATTTGTCGTTTTAGCCCTGCTGATTAACAATTAGTTGAAGACGTCTAAAGTTCTAACTTGCTATAAAAATATAGAATAATTATAATACGACAGGGTGAAACCTACGATAGAAACCCGCGAAAGTGGTTACGTTATTGATGCAGATCACTATCTAAAATAGTAATTAACCTATCCGTCACGGGTTTCGCCCTTTCATATTATAATTATGATTTTTATTATCTTAGATCAATTATTATTATTATATTAAAATCGTTGGGTCACATGAGGATGACATTTATAAAGTTAAAAATATAATGAACGCCGATTTATTTATGAGGAATATACTATACCATATTTGAGTGCCGTCAAGGGGAAACCTGTCATCGGGCTTTCAATGTTCAGTTTATTTACTGAATGCCGTTTATGGAAAATCTAACATCAGGCTTTCAGTCTGAAATGGGTATCCTTATGTCCAGAAAATCCCGGGCTGAAGATCACTTCCGACCCAATAAAATCACAGGATCTCGTGTAACAAAATAAACGCAAAAAACATAAGAAATTGTAAGAAACCGCAATTAACACTAAAATTTACTATGATAACTAAGTTCAGTTCTCTAAGTAAAAGTTTTCAGAATGAAATTTTATTTGTAAAACACAATTGTTAATGTTGGATATACTGTATATGGAATTTTTGAGATACTACGACCTATATTTTTTTTGCCTGCAGCTCGGGATTTTTTGGACAGTAGGATACTCATCTGAAATCTATAACTTAAAAAATAAAAAATTATATAAACAAGATTTATTACAGATTAGGCATTTTACGCGATATAGAAATGATCTGCAATCTACTAAAAGGTTGTTTTAAAACCGATTTCTACTTAAAAAAAAAGATATTTTTTATTATTTAAAAATAAAAATCAATTTTAAAAAATTTTAAAATAATTTTAAATATATAATCTAGAATTTCATAAGATTCTGAAGCTTTAAAAAAAAATTGTGACTAATAACAATATAGCCAATAATTAATAAAATTTTATATTATAAAATTAAAAAAAAATTTTTAATTGAAAATTTTTTACTAAAATATAAAATAATATGTAATTAAAAACAAATTCTTAAAAGTGTGATGACCCAGTGAAGTGGTTAAATTGTTAACCCTCCAAGTGGTAAGTTGGGTGTTCAAATCTTATTAATAGTAAAAATTTGGATAATCATTTATATAATATTTATATTATGTTAATTATTACTAATTATTAGATTAAAATACTTGTAATAGCAGTTGCATCAGCATTATCAGGTCATAGAGCATCTATATAAGTATAAAATTACATAGAAAAATGCAAATTAACAATTAAACAGTACAAACACTAAATAAATTCTTGTAGTTATATAAATTTATTAGAATTAAATAATAAGAAGTTTATTTAAAAAGACTGAAATAGAAAGGTAGTCAAATTTTTAACTGCTTAACTGTAAAGCCTAGCTTAAGAAAATAGATATCAAGATTATAGACTTAGATAGGCAAAAACCTCTAGGTTGAAAGTCTTAGAAATAATACTAACTAAACTATTGAAATAAACTAAAAGAAAAGAATATTAAACTAATTTAATATATTAATGAATTGGCTATAATTCTATATAGATTATCTAAATTGGAAGTTTGGTGAAAAGGTAAGGGTATACTAAAATATTAGAGTTATACTATAAAGTAAATGTTAGGTTTTGAATAAACTCTATAAGAACATAATAATTAAATAATATAATTCTAATCACAAGTATTAGTTCTGTCATAACAATATCAGATTAGTTATAAAAATAGATACAAAAGGTTCTAAAAAGTTTATTTCAAAGATAAAATAGTTTTTAGATTAAGATGATGATCTAGGCATCTGAGTATAATCCAGTAATATTAATACAAATTACAGATTCAAAGGATTTAAAGTAAAACATTCAAACAAGAGTATTAAATATAACAATTAGTAAGGAACCTATATGCAGACTTCTTAAATAAGTAATATAGAAAACTTATATGTGTAGTTAATTGTATATTCTTTTGTAATAATTCATTGAATTATATTACCAAAAAAGGCATTAATAAAAAGTCAAAAAACCAAAAAGATCACTTTAATATTAAAAAAAAAAATTCTTAATTATATTATAATAGTTATAATTTAATTTTTAAATAAAAATTCTTAGCATAAAATTTTTTTTGAAATACTAAAATAAAAACTTTGCTAGATAATAGAAGTAATTATATTAAAAATTTCTAAACTATTCATACTATTTATTTAAGACATCTAATATAATATTATATTTCAGTTTTTATATAACGTTATTATTAATTAATTTAAATTAATTTTAAGTATAAAAAGATTAAAAAAATCTAAAATGATAGTTTTAATATTTAGTAAATATAATTAGTAAATATGTAGTTTAGAATTAATCAATTATTAATAGATATAATTAGATTTATAATAGATATATTAGTAGTATTAAAGTTAAATTAAAAAGATAAAACTAAGAAATATATTTTTGAATATTGCAAGTTTTTCTTATTGTTGTTAAAGAATATTATATGATAGTCATATATATTATACATAAATCAGAATTATTATAATTTAAAATCAACTTAGATTAGAACAGAATTTCAAATATAGTCAAGATATATATGAAATTTAAAAAAATAATTAAGTTGATTTTAGATTTGATTTGATTTTTATTTTTATTTTTTTTTAGTATTAAGATGACCTTTTTGTCTTTTGACTTTTATTAATGACTTTTTTGGTAATATGATTCTATAAATAATTATAGAAAAGAGTACAATTAGTTTTTTTTTTTTTTAAATATTAACGGTGAGGCCATGCCTTTAACTTTATTGAAATTCAATTGAAGTTTTTACA
>CAJVQA010000590.1:0-32165 GCA_910591915.1 Cetraspora pellucida
TAATAATGGAAATATTAAAGTTACAGTTTCTTGGGGATAGATAGTAATGTAAGATGAATAAAGCAAATAAGGAAATGATAAAATTTCATAAAATTTTGGATAAGATTCTTTTAAAAGATTAAATTTTTTAGAAATCCAGAAAGACAACCGATTGAAAGTTGAAGTATTAAATAAATCAAGTGAATTAACATAGATTCCGCAATGTTGAAGATTAAATGATAAAGTATCTTCTTTTTCATGATAATAGTCTGAGTCAATATGACCAATTAGCATATTGGTCTTAGATAAAAATCCTTCTGTATATCTTTTATTTTTATTAGATTTTTCTAACTTTGTTAATGCAAAAGCAATTTGACTTGTTATCAATATATAACTATGAATATCACGGCTGCTAAGTATTGATGACAAACTATAATTATCATAGCAATGATTAAGAAATTTATCAATTTCATCTGATTCTGTATCCGGATCCCTTAACATAAATTGGATTATATCTTTTCCATACAATTTTAATGTTGAATCTTTATATTGTAATTTATTACTTGATCCAGTTTCATCAAACACATGATGAAATGGTGGTGGTAAGATTTCAAAGCCATATTTGTAAAAATTCAAATTTAAATTATTTTTAAATGAAGTAAGAAGTTTCTTCAGTCTAATAATGAAATCTTTTGGTGCATTTTGTGTTGTTGACATTTCATAAATAGACTCATCAATAGGCACAAAATCATACTCAATTCTATCGCTCCAGCAATAAATTAATTCCCCATTAAAACTTTCATTAGAATTGTATACTAAGTTTATTGTATATATTTGTATGCTAGTAGGAAAAACCAACAATATGTCACCATTTTCGAGCACTGTTCCTTCATAAATTCTATGAAATGAATAATGTATAAGTTTAATATTATCGCCTTTATCAGACTTAATATTGGTTTTTAACAGTATTGCCCATATGTCATTATCTTTTTCATGTTCAATAATCCAAGTGCATAGCTCGCCACTGTATACTTTTGGTTCATTTGAGTAATTTTGAGATAAAATTTGATCTGATTCGTACTCTTTACCATTATACTTAACCAAAATCTTTTGTACAAATTCCTTAATTTCTTTTACATTTAAATATATATATGTGTTGCCGTAACATTTATCTTTATGTTTTAAATATTCTAACCAAATGTCATTTTGAGATAATCTTTGAATCGACAAATAATTATCTTTTTTTATTATATAATCACCTATAATATTATAATCATGGGTAATATCAATAGTGCCAGTTAATTCATCGTTAAAGGCAGCATGATAAATATCATATAAGCCATGAGTGTCAGGAGATTTATCGAGAAAGTGTGTGCGTGGATTTAGTATATAATAATTATAACTTAGATCTCTATTATAACTAGATCCACATGAGCCAGAAAAAAACAAACGTTCATCTTCTCCCGATCCAATAAAACAGAAATCAAGTAAGTCGGACACATCAAAATTTTCTAAATTTGATAAATAAATTAATAAATTTTGTAGGTATTAATATTTATATAATTTTACATAAAAATAAAAATACCTACTATTTGCAACCATCATACCGGATTTTGTTAAATAAATATAGACTACAGTGTTGCTTTTGTGTATACTATTGCAGGCCATTGCTAACAATGTATTATCACCATTCAATTCAATTTTTAAATTGAAGGAGTAATCAGGAGTTAAATCCCAATTTAGTATATATTGCATATCAAACTTTCGAGTTATCAAGTCCCATTGCGTAACTACAAAGGGCATTTTGAAGCTCATAAACAATTTTCCTTTTTTGGAAATATAGTATGAATAAAATTTTTCGAGGTCAATATCACCTTTTTTGCGTGTCTCTGTATATATAAATTTTTCGAGTTCAATACTATTATCGCAAGTCCATTTATGTTTTCCACTAGAATTTGATTTTGAAAAGATATAAATTCGATAAACTGGTTCGCCTTTGAAAATTGCTAGATCACCATTTTCTAAAAAGGCAATAATATCATCATTTATTACAGTTCTTTCTTCTAGTCCTTGCGCACTCAATATTTGTCTTAATTTAGTTGTGATATCAATAATTGCTGTTAAAATAAACTTTATTAATATGAAATCTAATTAAACTTTATAGATAACTTAATTTTAACTAACCAAAATTATTTTCAAAATCATTACTATTTAAATTTAATATGACATGTTTACAATCTGAGATTCCTGCTAACGCATATGAAAATAGACTTTCGAACTTAAAATCAGGGTTTTTACAAAAATTATCAGAGATTAGAGCACGTTCAAGATCATTAAGGTTTAATGAACTTTCGTATTTGACAATAAGATCTTTCGTAAAGGTCTTTGTAACGATCCATACAACAATTGATTTATCTTCGAAACTTAAAGTCGCTATACATTCCATGTTTGGTGATACTACATAATAATCTATTTTTTTTCCTCCGTGCGGAACATCATCTATCAAAATCTCAGTTTGGCCTTCAGATTTTGATGAACTCATTTTACAAATGATAATTCTTTTTTTTTTAAAAGATATAAAGTCAAGATAAAATTTGATCTAATTTTATATTTGTATTGAAAAAATCTTTACAGTTTACAAAACAATCATGAAAACAATTAAGCATGTTATTAAGTATGTATATTCAATGCTTATTCAATGCTTATTCAATGCTTATTAAATGCTTATTAAATGCTTATTAAATGCTTATTCAATGCTTATTCAATGCTTATTCAATGCTTATTCAATGCTTATTCAATGTTTATTCAATAACAGTAAATATATTTATGCAGCCTCTTGGCTTAAAAAACCTAAAAACTGTATAATTGAGCCTTGATTGTAATTATTATTCACTGTTTTAACAGACGATCATATGTAATATTATAATTAGTACATTGAGTTTTTCTGAGTTAATGTGATCCATAAATCCTATTTAACGTATAAGCATACACCAATTTTATTAATGTGTGCGCATATTTAATACCTGAGTCGGAATTTTAAAAATAGAAGCAGGATCTTTTAAACTATTTTCAAAAAGGTAATTCTAAAACCCCATTGTGAATAATTAGCTGCCATGACACGTCTAAGACACGTAATTGAAACCTATAGAATTTGGCTGGAATTATTGATTCTATCTTTACAATGATAATTATAATATTTATTACAAACCCAAAAATTTACGTATAACAGGAATCACAGTTGTGCTAGTTCTTATATTGTTAGACATTTGATATCTTTCACATCACGATAATAATAAATCCTGACTTAAGTTTTAAAAATGTATTCAATAAACGAATATAAAATTAACCGTTTGTATTATTTATCATTTTATTTCAAAAGTCAAAATTTATTTATTATCCCACATATTACGGATATTACGGATATTACGGATATTACGGATATTACGGATATTACGGATATTAGGCATAATTACTAACGCTAAAATAACAACATTGATGAATACATACGCAGTTATCTAATCATGTCTAATCATATAATCATTATGTAAAAAGAATAAATAGTATTATTATTGCCAGCCTCATTGCTACAAACGATTCCTAAGCCCCAAATGCCGAACGTCGGAAAAAAATCTCATCAGTAGAAGGCAAAGCCCTTAGCAATTTTAAAAATTCTTGAAATGAAGCCTTTTATGATTTGATAAATCATTAAAAATGAGAAAAACTAAACTATTGTAGTAAACGAAATTATTTTTCAACAACATAATATATAACACAATTACACAATTAATTGCGTGTGATTTTGTAAAATTTGATTGGCTAATAGAACTAAAGTGGATAAAAAAAAATAGCATGAAATAAAAATTTTCATACTGATATCATAAAATTAATAATGGTTAAAGTTATATTGTCGGAATGTAACATGATCAAGAAGATTCAAAACAAACGTTCGTTCTTCTCATAACTCCAAATTAGCATAAGAAACTAACTTTGTGCTCGAACAAAAAGTTTTCGTTAACAACTTTACTATTAAAACTAGACGCTTGAGTTGCTTAAAGAGAGTTAGAAATGATTGCAATGTATTTATTGCATTAGTGCATTAAGTACATTACGGCATACTGGCAGAATTAAGTAGATATTTGGTTACCAAATTTAAAATAATGGTCAAATTTATTATTAATCGATCCAAAATAAACCCCGAAAAAATTTTTTTGCACCTTAGATTTATGGCAGCCTTATGTCCAACCCATCTTCCCACTATACAACCCATCTTAAATTATCTATTCTTCATAGTGACTCACCTCATTAGATAGATCTACAAAAAAACATGAACACCAATAACACTAATTTTTTTTTATGTTCTTTCTGTGACGATAAGAAATTTAAAAGTAATCGTGGCCTCAAAATACACAACCAAAGAGTACATTGCAGCAAGAAATGCTGAAAGTGTCTCTTTAGACAAATCTTTTTCATGCTTACTTTGTCCAAATACAATATTCCAAAAAAGTGGATTGAGCCGTAATGAAACTTTTAAACACTCTAATTATAATACAACAAGTATATATTACACCTATGGTGTTTAACACCAGTACAAAGATTACTTGATCATGATTGGTTAGTTTGTAAATCATTTTTGGGTTAGCAAGTTAGCGGGTTTTTTATTTTAATAATAACTCATAATATTAATAAAATTTTTTAAAAAAATACTATAATTATAAGTAAAAGTTTATGTTAAACATTTTTTGTTAGAAGTTAAAATATAATTATTTTAGTAAATTTTTATGATATTTATAATTTTCTATTATTTTTAGTTTTTTGATTATATCTCAAGATTTTATTAAATAAACTATTAGAATAAAAACTGAATTAGTTGATACAATAGCTAGTTACTAACAAAGTTTAAACCCTAAACCTATAGTTAAGTAATCAAACAAAATATCACAACAAAAGAAAACATGCAGATTGATAATAAACAAAACTATAAATCTTTTGGCTTCTAAGTAAATTTGTTTAGCATAAAATTTTACATATACTTGCAAAAAAAATTTTTAAAATATTTTAATTTTTCTTTAGATATCTCAATATATTATTTTTTGTTTACTATTTTTATTTAT
Organism: Cetraspora pellucida; assembly: GCA_910591915.1. Taxonomy (NCBI): domain Eukaryota; kingdom Fungi; phylum Glomeromycota; class Glomeromycetes; order Diversisporales; family Gigasporaceae; genus Cetraspora; species Cetraspora pellucida. The sequence goes on from CAJVQA010000590.1 coordinate 5,091, forward strand.
ACTCTTTGTTTACAATCGATCATTACACAAATTGGATGATCAATAATTTAATTAGCTAAATCAAAATATGATATTAAACATCAGTGGTATGATTTATCAATGTCCTTATAATATACCTCCTAAAAATCTTTCTATTCCTTCTAGTACTAATATTGCTAAAATCAAGAATATATTAGTTTATCTTATATAATCACATCTTAAGCTTCATATAAAACATACTGAATTACAAACAGTTTCAATACTATTTAATGAACTAGAATTTGTTTTAATCTTTCAAAATTATATTAAGCAATATTCAGTATATTATCAAAAATATACTTGTAGATTTAGTAGTTATAATGTATATAATACTCTTACAAATATTTTTAACTAAAAAAATTGAAGATGTAAAATTTATGAACATAGATAAAGATCTGAAACAATGCAGTATCTGAAACATCAAATGATTTACAATTGAATTTAAAACAACCTGAAATGATTATAATTTGAAAAAAGTATAAAATTAATGATAAAAATGAAATAAGACTAAGAAAAGTTAGGTTACTTTAAATTTCTTGTAGAACAGTTTCATTGGTATTATATATTAATAATATAAATTATATATAAAAAAAAATTGATTAAGATAATATATATACAATAATTAGCAAATACCTAATTGAGACTTTGTTAAAAAGAGGTTTAAGTATTAATATGCTTTTAATAGAATTGATTACCAAAAATATTTAAAGTATACATATTATTATTCAAATTAATAAAACTATTCTATAGCTTTCTAAAAATAGTGGCTCTTTGAAATATAAATATAATATTCAAATTAAAGCTTTTTAAGACTTTAAGTTTATTATTTCTATTTAAAATTATAAATAACCATGTTTTAGTATTTTTGATCTCAGAACTGAAAATAAACTTAAATACAATCCATTTCAGTAACAATTAATTAATATATATAATAAATAAATTAATATATATTACAAAGTTCACTTAAAACAAGTGACTATAGTTGATCAAATATGTGTAACAACAAGTGGAATTTATTGACAACCTAGTTACAAACTGGAATTATTAAAAATAATAAAGAATTCTTATAGCTAAAGATATTTTAATAGTTTTAATTAATATTATTAATATTTTTGTTAATAATCTAATTATCTTGTCATTTATTATTCAATTCTAAAACTTTATTTTGAAGCTCATTTATTGAATACAAAGATAGAAGTTTGCACTGTTAACTAATTTATATCTTAAACAAATACTAAGAAATTTCTAATTAGCAGAAATATATAATTTAATATTTTACTTATATTCATTATTATCTATAAATTTAATCTTAATATTATGTAATTTTTTTATTAATAGTACTAATATAATATATAATTTATCATAACTTTCTATATTCAGATAAATAAGTAATGCAAAATATAAATTAAGTTTAAAAATATTTATTGTATTTAGAATTGTAAATATTACTATTATATATTTGATTTTGTAATTAATATTCCTTTTATTACTAGAAATATGAATATGTAATATAAGTTAAGAATAATTAAATATTTTTTTGCTAATTATAGATAATATAAGAAATCTTAAAATATTCTTAATTGAATATCTTATACTATTTTCTAATAAATATTTGACTTTATTAATAATTTCAGAATCTGTGATATAGATTTTATAATCAAAATTTAATTTATCTTTAAATTGTTATAACTTAATTAAATAGATTAGAATATTTTTATCCATAATTACATTTATTTAACTTAATTTTTTAAATATAACTCTATTATATGGTAATTTATAACATATTGCTACTAAATTCTAATATAAAGATTTTGAAATTCTATTATTATCTAAATCTCATATTATAGCTAGATAACACTTTATCTTATCATTATCTTTAGAATAATATATAATCTGAAATTTTAAATTATTTAATATAAAAACTAATTAATTAATTATAATATTATCTTCTACAAAAAAAATTGTTTTATTGGATCTTCAAGACTTGTTAAAATATTTGTATCAAAGTTTCTACCTTATCTGAATTGCAATTGATTTATAATTTCAGATAACAGTTTAATAGTTTTTGATTTTTTTTGATTTTTTTATACTAATATGATTTGTGTTAACTGTAAACCAAATAAGTAGACATTATTTATTTTAGTTTTCATTTGTTACAACTAGTTAAATTAATTTTAATAAAAATATATTTTAGTAAATTATATATTAAATATATATAAACAGTATTATTTTTATTATATTTAGATTCTTGGCCCTTTCTACACTTGTGATTTTTTCATAATAAGCTTTTAGATATGCATTTACTGTATCTGTTAATGAACAATTTAAATATATATGTTTATTTTTATTTAATTAAAATTGTATTTTATATTGAGATTTCTTATTAAAATAATTAATAAAACAGATAATTATCTTTTTTATAGGTTGTTTTTACTATATAATTATCAGAAACCAGATATTGATTTGGTGTTCTGATATAAATAAGATAAAATTTAGATGAATAAACATCTTTTTTGATAATATAGTATTGAAAACTTCTTCATATTAACTTTTATTTAATAATATGATCTATTAGATAATTTGAATTTTCTTTACCAATTTCTTTTATTATTATTTTTTTATATAACAATAATTTAAAGTTATTTGTTACTATTTTTATACCTATTTATTTTATTATATAAAATATGTAATTCAAATCTGAATATATAAATTTGATTTATAACTTAATTTATAACTTATACAGTATGTATATATAATGTTAATTCAATTAACTCACTATCAGAATTTAAAATTTTTTAAATTTTGTGATAAATTACAAATGCACTATAATGATCAGATTTAATTTAGTTTTATATAGTTTTTCTGTATACTTCTAAATAAACATTTATGCATTTATATTTATATTAATAAGTTTTAAAAAAGTTGTACTAAATTGAAACCTATTGATTATTATTATTGTAATTTCAATTAGGGTTTTGCAATTTGATTTAATTTGATTTAATCAAATATTTGAGTTCAAATCAAATTCAAATCTGAAATTTTCAAATCAAATCAAATTTGAATATGGTCAAATTTGATTTGATTTAACAAATATTTAATTTGATTTAAATATTTATAATTAAATATTTAAAATTATAAGCCATTTACTCAAAACTTTATTAAAATAATTGACTTTGTTGTTTTATAAAACTAAAAGTATTTTGTTTAAATGAATACTTTTATTTAAAAGCTCAAAATCAATTAACATAGTAAAATTTTTATAAATCAAATTTTATTTTTATTGATCAAAATTTTAAATTTTTTTAAAAATCAAATCAAATTCAAATATTTAATTCAAATATTTAATCAAATCAAATCTAATCAAGGGTATATTTAATTTGGTTTTGAGAAATTCTAATTATAATACACAATTTAATAAATATATTATTAAATATATTTAATATTGTTAATATAAATGTTTGTAATTTATTGATTAAATTATATATATTTACTTCAATAATATGTAATTTATTATAGTTATTAATTATATCTTTTACTCAAGTAGATTTAGTTAGTAAGTTTAAAATAATCTATTAAATTACATATAATTTATTAGTTAAATTTGGTTATTTTGATAATTGATTTGGATTTATTTTTTTATATTAATATAAATAAAACTAGTTTAAAATATTGCAGTTACCAGATTTAATTACATAATTAGCTTTTAATTTAAATATTAGTTATTGAATTGAATCAAAATTTATTATAATATTAATGTGTTTAACTTAATAATCTACTCTATTAAAGGTATTTTTTTATTTAATGAAAGATATTATTAAGTTATTTATTAATGCTTGAATTTTTTTCAAATTATTTTTATTAAAAATTATTGCTTACTTTAAAGATATTCTAAGTTATAAAAATTTTACAAAGAAAAATTATAAGATAGTTTTAGGTTTTTTAATATAGCAGTAGTTGTGCAAATTTATTTATTACTATTTTTTTTAAAAAAAAAATTAAGCATAATTAATTGATCAATATTAAATACTAATATATTGAAATTTTTTAAAAATAATCTGAATAAAAATTAAATAATTTAGTATTACTAGTATTATTATTAAATAAAAGAGCTTCTAACAATATGCTTAGTTTAATTTTGATAGTTAAAATACTAGAGATGCAATATATAAAAGAAAATTAAATAATTTTAATTTTATATAATTAGTAGGTATTTATTATATAAAAGAATATAAATATTTTTATTTAAAGACAATATAAATAAGTATTCTTTTTTTAAACTAAGAATAAAAGTAACTTTTTAAATACATTTTTATTTTTATAAGGTCTATGCTAAAAATATAACATTTATATTTAACTCTAAATTTTATATGCTTTTCTATAAACAACTTATTTTATTAGCTTTATACAAAAGTATATATATAACTAAAAAAATTTATATAAGTTAAGTTACTAAAAAAATATAAGAATGCCTAATATTATAAAGATAAATTAATATAACTATGCTGATACATTTATAAAAAGTATGTAACAACTTAATAAATTAGACAAATATAAAAATAAAAAAAAAACACAAAAAAAAATATTTATTTTGTCAAATTTGAAAAAAACTACTTAATAATATTTTGCATATTTAATATAATAATATAGATAAAATAATAAATTAGTTACTTTATAATAGAATATGTTATATAATTTACAAATAAGTTAAAATTGATAAGAGATGTATTAGATCTGATGAGTTAGTTATTTATAATTATAGATATTATAATATACTAAAAGCAAAAATTATTAAAAAACAAATTTTATTATACTTGAAATCTTTATTATAAAATCTTTATTATGTATAAAGTTTCATATATATGCTCTTTTAAAAATATTAAATATACTATAATGCTAGAAGCCTATACTTAACAGTTACATAAAATGTTTCAAATTTTTAAATGACTATAACTTTTTATCTAAGATGTTTTAAAAAAATTTATTTGGTACTTTATAAAGCTATAGCAGCTCTATAAAGTTACTAGATAGATTTTTTTAAAACAGCTTAGATAAAAAATTATAATCATTTAAAAATTTGAAACACTTTATGTAACTGTTAAGTATAGGCTTCTAGTACTATATTTGTAATATATTTATTTAATATTTTATATTATTTAAAGTATTTAATAATTATATGTTTTTTTTAGTTATAGATTTTCTTTATTATCTTTATTATCTTTATTATCCTACTAACTACTAATAATTCTAAATAACTTTTATACTGTTTAATCTCAAAAAACTTATTTTAGATAAATAATCAATATAGTTGTGAAATTTTTTTTCTTCTCTCTCAGTTAAATACTTCTAAAATGAAAGTCTACAACTCTCTTTAACCAGATTTTCTAAACATCTCAGAAGTTACTGAAGACATATTGGCTTTAAATTTTTAACTAGTCTTATAAAAGCTTATGCTTTATTAAGTTTGTTATATAACATTTTTGGTCTATACTCTTGCAATATAGAACCAGCTATTCATTATCAATCTATAATTTCTTAACTTTTACATAATCTACTTAACTGAAGTTATCTAATATTTTTTATTTATTTTATTTTACTTGTTCTATTTTTAGAGTATTCTTAATTTTTATATTATTTGTTAATATATTGCATCTTATCTGATTATTAACAACTATATAGTTATGCCAATAAGTGCTTTTGTATAAATTTTGTTCTTAATATATATAAAAATACTCTTAAAAATATTCCTAATCATGGTCCTTGCAGAGTTGTTTATAACTCAAAAGTACTAACTACTATGTTATTAACTTATAAGCCTTTAGTTATAAATTATATTATTTTGTTATATTAATTATTCTCTGTTATATACTTTTAAAATCATATCTTTATAATTTATAATAAATATATTAACTAATTTTGATTAAAAAAATTATACATATTAACAAAAAAATTAGCCTAATTAGCTAGTCTGAACTTTTTTAGAATTAATTTTATTTCATTAATTTTATAAATCTGTATAGCTAATATTTATTTATATATAATATACTGTAAAAATAATATAAAGAACTTATAGACTATATTAACAAAAAAAATATTTAGATTATATAAAATTAATATATATTATAGTAAAAGAAGTGTCTTTTATTATTTAATTATAAGGTCCTCAGAGAAATGTCAATTAACTGTGTCCTATATCTCAAGAGTCAATTTTTTGACAATTACAAGTTTTAAAGTAATTAATAATATAATTATATAAATTTTATATATTTTATAAACTTTTGCATTTTTTTATGCACCCCTTGCATGATTGTGCATACTTATGCATAGATATATGCAAATATGCACAAGCATACAAGAAGTATATAAAAAAATATAAGAGTTTATAAAATATACAAGATTTATATTATTATATTATTTTTTATTTATTTATTTATATAATATCAGAGTAGAAACTTTATAAATACATAGAAGAAAATTTTTATACTAAAGATTTCCAACTACATTTGTGCTATTTAATTAAAAATATTTCTTTTAAGACACCCAATGTGATATTATATCTCCTATTTCCTAATAAATGCTATAGTCAATTGATTTATCAATTTTTAGCTAGAATAGGTTAAAGGAGATTTAAGGTGTTTGTACTATTATTATATAAAGCAAGAAGTTAGTAAGTAATCTTTAAAGAGCCATTTTTCAATAACAGAAGAATTGTTATTAATTTGAGTTGTAGTTAAGTTTGTATTAAATAGTAGAGTTATAATAGATAAGAAGAGTCTCTTTTGTTTACTTTTAGAGATAATATTATAGGCAGTTTCTTATTGATGTTGTGCAATATTACAAGAGAACCTGATTTTGTTAAAGAACCAAGATAGAAGATTGTTGAATAAGTTTATAAGAAGAGATGTAGTTTGTTTATTTATAAGTATTTTAATATTGTTAAAAGTTGTATTAAGTATAATGCTAATAAGTAGATTTAAGATATGATGATATTGTAGATTAGTTGTGTTAAGTGTAAAATGAAGTATTGTGTTTAGAAGTGTAGATAATAAGACAGTAGAAATATTGAGTGTTGTTAGAGTATTGTCAATTGTATTAAAAAGTGTTTGTTGTATATATAAATTGTTTTTGTTGCATTGCAGTATATATAAAGTATCTTCTATATTTGAGCATTAACAGCAAGTTGAAGTAGTATATAGGTATGAGTAGTATATAGGTATGGGTAGTATATATTTAAGTTTTGCATAGTGGATAGGTTATTTGTAAAAGTTTAATATAAAAAGAGTAAAGTTGTGAATTATGTTCCAAGAAATTTAATATTTTAAATATTAGAGACCATTTGATGTTAGATATGTTGTTAAAGAATTTAAGTAATAACTATATATTAAGTTCATTAATTGTAATAATATTTTTAACAAATATATAAATTTTGAGAAGAATAAGGTGATTGTTTTATAAGAAATAGGTAGGTAGATTAAAGAAAGAAAGTTGTATTTTTAAAATAGATTAATTTGTGCCTTGTTTTGCTAATGAATTAGCTTAATTGTGAAATGAATTTGTAGAATGAGATTTAACTTTAATAAAGTTAGGATTAATATTTTAGTTGTTTTTAAAGAATTAAGTATAAACAGCATGTTTCAGTTTTTTTGTTGGATTAATTTGGTTAAAATAAATAAAGTAATATTTTTGATAGCTGTTAGATTGTTAATATAGATATTGAGTGAAGTATTAAAGGGTATAGCAAGTAGAATAGATATAATTAACATTAATTTTATGTAAGTAGAATTAGGAGAGGGTTGGGTCACTGTATTGAATTTAATTGAAGTATTTTCTTTACAGATCCATTCAATACCAAACCTTATGGAAGGTTTTTTTAGATTTTGAATAGAAGCATCTGTATAGAAGTTGAGTTTAGTCAAATTTGAGGTTAATAAGTTGATTTTGATAGTTGATAGAGTCAGTAGTTTGTTGTATAAGTTGAATATCATAAGTGTTATAAATTTATTTGGGAAAGTAATTGGTTAGAAAGTGGTGTAGTGAGGTTGATTAATATGTGGATTAGGGCCAAAATTTCTTTGTAGTCAAATTGTAGAATAAGAAGGTTATTGTAGGTTTTAATTTGATAATAAGAAAGATTAAAGCAGTTAAAATTTGGTAGTAATGGTAAGGTGATTGGTTTTAGATAAATTTGGTTTGTAGAATAGTTGTTTATAGCATAGTATGAAGGATGTAGAATATTGTTATATTGTAAAAAGATAATGTTAAAGTTATTTGTATAGTATAATTAAAAAAACAAAAAGTATTGAAGGTTAGGTGGTGTGTAAAAAAGGTTTAAAAAGTTTAAAAATAAGTTAATAGTTAGTAAATTTAGATGAGACCAAATTGCAGAAATTGTATTATTATGTACAGTTTGTTGAATTAGAGTAAACCAAGTAGGTTGATAACCTTTTGTTAGTTTGTTTGTTCATAGATATATCTTGCTCTAGGAAAGAAAATAAAGATTATTAGCAGTAATGATTTGTTTGATATAAAGAATTTTATTGTTTTTAAGCTATTGAGTATTGAGATAAATGGGCTTAAAGGAGTATATCATATATTAGATGGGAATTAGTTGGTTGTATTATGATGTTATTAAAGATTTATATAATATTAAAAAGTATGATATTGTTTTTTGCAAGTTGTAAAAGATAAAATATTAAAATATAGTTATGTGCTTTATAATAGTATTTAATAGGTATATTAGTTAATAATTTAGGATATCATATTTTGGTCAATTATAATTTAATGTGAATAGTTCTAATATTATGAAGAAGTATATTGGAATTGAAGATACATTTGATATTTGATGCACTGACTTTTTAAATGATGTTGTTAAGTGTTACAAGATTGAAGATAAGTGGGTTAGTTATAATAATATTGTTGATGTTTTTTGCTAAAGAGAGCATCTTTTTGGTTTAAATAGAAAGGAATCTTGAAAGTTTGGTTTAATTTAATATATTAATAGTAGTAATTTGAAGAAAATATTCAAGTAAAGGTTGTAGGACAAGATTGAAAAGAGAGGATATTTGTAATGATGCAAGTTTCTTATATTTGATGAGTTAAAGAAAGTTTTTGATTTTGTTGTTAATCATATCTATAGTAGATTTAATTATACTATTTCTATCATAATATATTCCAAGATACTTAATTATATCTTCAGATTTTTTTGGTACAATTGGTTGGTTATTAAATGATAAAGAAAGGAGAATATATTGCAAGATTTTGGATATATATAGTAAGTCTGATTTATTTGAATTGATTTTGATGTTATTAAGTTGATATAATAGGAATGTATTATTAAGAACATTTTGTAGAGTTTGTAGATCTTCATAGTGCCATACTGTGTTATTCATAAAGGCCAGAGAAGGTATGGTAATAGAAGTAGAATATTATTTTGTATAAGATCTTTTGGTAATAATAAGGATATATAGAGTAGTTGATTATAATATTTTTGTGAATTAAAGAATAGAATAGAATTAAAGTATATTTTTCATAATAATAAAAATATGTTTCTTCTTGTTCTATACTAAATTTTAGATGAACTTGATTTGAGAGTTTATAAGCTGTAATAACTTGCAGTTTGGTTTGTATATAGTTCTGTAATTAGATCTATTTTTTTTTTTAAAATGCCAATTTTTTTACAAGAGTCCTAAAGTCAAAGGATATTAATTTTATCAAATGCTTTTAATATATCTTGAAAGAGGATCTAGGCTTCTTAATTATGAAGTTTGTAGTGTTCAATTGTGTTGAGAAGAATTTGAATAAAGATATAAGTAGATAAGTTTTTGGTTGTAGCAAAAGTAAGATCTGCGAGTAGGTTAGAGATAGGGATAAGGTTAGAGATAGTTATAGAGATAAGGTTAGAGTTATATACCAAAAGGACTGACTTTTAGAGTTAGCCAATTATATTCAAGCTAGATATTTCTATATAAACTTCTTATATATAATATATAAACAAATTTTATTAGTCAAAAAAATGTTACATAGTAAAATATAAGTTGGAATTTAATTGGATAAAAATTTACTTACATTTTAGGATTAGTCTTAAGACATATTTTAATATTATATATAAATAGGTTATATATCAAAAGGGCTAACTTTTTAGGGCTGGCCAATCATATTCAAGCTAGATATTTCTATATAAACTTTTTATATATGATATATAAGCAAATTTTATTGATCAAAAATAATGTTACATAGTAAAATATTAGTTGGAATTTAATTAGATAAAAATTTGCATATATTTTAGATTAGTCTACAGATATGTTTTAATCTTATATATAAATAGGTTATAACTATACTTAGGATTATATATCAAAAAGTCTAATTTTTTAAGACTGTCCAATTATATTCAAGCTAGATATTTCTATATAAACTTTTTATATATGATATATAAGCAAATTTTATTGATCAAAAATAATATTATATAATAAAATATATATTAGAATTTAATTAAATAAAAATTTAAAATTAATAACTTAGCAAAGTGGTTAAGTTGATACATCTGAGATAGTCAAGTTTAAAGTTCAAATCCTACTAGTGATGATTTTTGAATAAATATATATATCTGATATTATACAATCTGTATAATGGTCAATCATATCTTGTGAAATTGGAGGTATTGCTGTTTTATGCTCTGGTTCTATAACCCTAAGCACTGGCATTAGTGTAATGTACTATATTACATCAAGAATATATCTAGTTAAGTAGCAATAGACAAATATAAATTTGATATAAGACTAATAAAAAGTGTTGATGAGAAATCAATAAAGAACTGAGAACTTATCCAATTTGGATATAAGGACTAGAAACCCATCTTGAAGTCCTGAATAGAAAAATAAGATCTCTTTAATAGTATCAATTAGAAACTAGAACTCTATAAGAAAAAAATTATTAGTTGTAGTAGTAAGAACTATAATTAACAATTAAACAAACATATAGTACTATATATACAAATACAAAAAAAACAATCAATCATCTGATATACTTATAAACATTATATATATATATAAATCAAATCTTCTACAGCTAAACATTAATGCAGCTCACTTCTAAGATAATGATATCCTCTACATATCTGAATTATACTTAGAAGAGAATAATGACAGTGAATAGTAGTAAAGCTCATTGTAGTAAAGAACCAGAAATATGTCAATTAGACTCAATGTATTAGTCAGATTATAGTATTCTTCACAGCTGTGCAAGCCAAGCTTAAAACAGTAAGTGACTTTATAGAAGACAACACAAATACTATATTTATTTCCAATGCTTTATCTTCTACTAAGATAGACAAATATTATATCAAATTCTTAAAACAACACAACCTATCTCAAATTATTAAACCTGTTACACTCAAAAAATTCATCAAACATCTACATCTAAATAATTTTTCAATTCAATAAAAATATCTATAAATTTTAAAAAAACAGAATCACACATCTATTTAAAAACCATAGACCAAATACTATCAAATTATTTAAAAATAGATTCTTTTCTTTATAGTACATATAGTTATTTATCATTATAACATCTTTCAATTAGACAATTCCTTACATGAACTTTACTAATCTCTTTATATCCAACTAACTAATTTATTTAAACATTACTATAACATCTTCTTCTATCCTATTAATAATTATATCTAAACATACTTCTATCCTAATTAAAATTGATTTAATAAACATAAATAGTTTTTCTTAAGCCAACAAGAAACTTTCCTTAATAGAACTTTTACAAAAAAACAACTTTGATATTTTTGGACTTTCTGAAATACATTTATTTTCTAAAGAAGAAAAATCTTTAGTAACCAAATTCAAAATTATACCAGTTTCTGAAGCTTATATACAAATTCTCACCAAGCTGATGTTGGTATCTTTGTGCATAAAAAAATTTCTAAATATATAGCCAAATTTTATAATTACAATAGTTACATAATTGGACTTGATTTTTATTTCAAAAACACATCTATCAGACTCCTTCAAATATATTTTCCAACTCACAAAAAATAACAATTCTATAAAAAAATTCAAAACCACTTAATTTTTCTTATCCAAAATAACAAATATAAGCTAATTATTATAGAAGACTTAAACAATGTTCCAAATTCAAGAATTAACAGATCTTTTTCAAAAAAATCATCAATCACAGAAAGCCAAATAATTCAATATCTATTAGCTTCCAATTTAAAAACATTTATTATATTTTCTATTCTAATATATCAAATTTTACTTTTAGTTGTAATAATATCTAAAACTGAATCAATCAAATATGAACTAACTTATCTATTACTAATATTGACTATACAGAAATTCTTCTAAATAGTATAATTGAATCTAATTATCAAATTATAACTTTTGAAATTTTTATTATAATTAATAAACCCAAACCTCATAAACAACATAAGTGTAAAGATTTTTTCTGGAAAAACTGTACTAAAAAAAATCTTGAAAACTATAATGAACAAATTACTAAAAATCTTCAATACTTATCTTCAATAATTTTAACAATCTCAAATCAAAACCAACTTAATACCACATGGAACAAAATTTATAAAGCATTAATCAAAGCTTTTACTAAACATATTCCTTTTAAAAAAAATCAAAGCTATTAAAGAAATTTATGATTCTCTATCATCAAAATATTCACTACTTTATTTTTGTTACAAAGAAATCTAATTTCTTAAAAATCATTTTGGCTTAACTAATTTTTTAATATATTACTTACCAACTACCAAATCAAATACCTAGATTGCATATTACAAACAATATCACCTTTATTAACTCAAATTAAAGAGGAATTTCAAACTATCAAACTGCACTTAATTACTAATATCAACAATCAGTCTATGATGAAATTAAAGAAAAAATGAATGAATAAAACAAATTTTTCAAAGAAACACCTAAATTTTTTTACAAAAAAATATTTGAAAAATATAATAATATCTATATAGATAGACTACTTTTCAACAATAACCTTTTCACAGAACACAATAAAATACTAAATGCAATTAAACATTATTTTATGAAATACTTTAAAATCAAATTTCTTGAAACTATTCCATCAACATCTAAATTCTACTCTTTCTATTAATCACATTCTGAACTTGAAATCCATTATCAATATCTTATTTATGAAATCACTGAACAAGAATAGCAAAATATTATCTCCAATTTACCTAATCAAAATGCAGTAGGCCCTTTAGAAACCTGCTATAAACATATAAAATATGCTAGTTCTAAAGTATAAAATATTTTTTGACTCTTTCTAAATAAATGTTTTCATCTTCAAAAAATTCTCTCAGACTGGAAATCCTCTAATATCTTCCTAATTCCCAAAAAATCCAATTAGAACTATATACTAAATCAAGTTCACTCAATTTTTATAATAGAACTCTTCAAAAAAACTTTTACTAAAATATTTACAAATCGATTAGACAACATTATCTTCCATAATAATCTCTTATTAAATCTAAATTTTACAGCTTCAAAAAATTCCTCTACATATTTTTCTATACAAATTCTTTACAACAAAATTGAACATTATATAACTACAAACAAAGAAGCCTGGATTCTCTTTCAAGATATGTTCAAGGCTTTTGATAAAATTAATATATTAAGACTTCAAGATACTTGTAAAAGAATAGGAATCTCCTCAACAGAAATTAAGCTAATTATAGAACTACATTCTTATCAATTTGCTAGAGTAATTACTGCTTATAACCTTACTTTACAAATACTAATTAATTGTAAAATTGAACAAGGTAAAACATATTCACCTTTCTTATAAAAAATTTATTATGACCTCATACTCTATTTTATCCAAAAAAATATAAAAACTATCTATTAAAGATTTCATATTAATCTTCTATTGATATCATAACTAATACAAAATCTCTTTTAATAACAATCCCACTATTGGCTTTTATAAATAATACCATCTGGCATTGTGAAAGTGCAAATATAATGCAAAACATTATAAATAATACACCTGAATTATTATTATTATTTTTTTTTAATATTAATAGTAAGGCCATGCCTCTATTTTTATTGAATATTTATTTAAAATTTTTATATAAAGTATAAATTTATTATTAAAAATATTATAAAAAGAATAGAAGCACAAACTAGTTTATCTGTAACCTAAACTAACAGGAGTGGCCAAAACTCATCTAGATTTGGTTGTTAGTAATTATATATGAAAGATTGGTTTAGTTTTGATCCATTGTATATATCAGAAGTTAATTTTAGAATAGATTGAATTAGAAAAAAAAAATTGAAATGAATATAAAATAGAATTAAAAAGTGAATTAAAAGTAGGAAGATGAGATATTGATCTTGAAATACAGTAGAGAATCCAAATTTTATGATATATTTGTTAATTAAGATGAAGTAAAAATTTGTTAACAAGTGTTATAGCTAATTTTTTAGATAATAAATTTGAGATAGTAGAGATAATTTTATGTGGCACTAAGCCAGATAAGGTTGAAAAAACTGATGGCAGGTCTACTGTATTGTGTGTAGTTATACAATACAGTTGTCTAATTTGGCAATGTAGTTTGTTTATTATTTCTGAAATAGTGTCAAGTGTATTTGTATTGAGAGTATGTTGTAAAGAACTGTTAATTAGGTTGTATAGCAGCTGGTCAGATGGACATGTTATCTAGTGAAGGTTAGAACTGGTTTCATAGCATTAATGACAAGTTGGTAAGTATGAGTAATATCATTTATAAAGAATATGTAAAGTAGAAAAGTTATCAAGTAAAATTTTAATTCTAAAAGATTTAAGAGCAAAAGATTGAAAGCTATGTGAGAAGTTTGAGATTTTTTGGTTATTATTAATATATAGCCAAGTGGCTTGCTAATTAATTTGGTTAAAAATTTTGTTTTATTTTTGAAATCAGTTTTGTGTAGTCCATAATACATAAATGAATGCATAACAAATTGTATGAATACTGCAGCAAGTAGGTAATTCTAAAGAAAAGTTTTTAAAATTTAGAGTATAGGATGAATTATAGATATTGTAAGACATGAAAGTTAGATATAGTAAGTTGTAATAGTTTCGTGCCAGTTGGTCAGAAAGGATATTATATGTGCTATCTTAATGTGCAGTAACTTTGTGAAAAACAATTTGAATTTTATATGAATTAACAAAGTTAATTAATGAGTTTTATAATAAAAAGTATAGTGTATGTGTGTAAGATAAGGTTGTAAAAAAGTTAAAAATGCTTTGATATTTAGAAATTACAGATTAGAGTCTGTATATATGTTTATGATACTATTTCTAGGAGTAGTAATGAGGGCAGAAGAATGGCACTAAGTTCAGCTTTAAATGAACAAGACCAAAGTTTTATTTGAGCTTGAAATGTATATAATATGAAGTTATTAGAAATTTGAACCCATCCAATACCCATTAAGCATTGTAAAGTATCCAAATCAATAACAGAGCCATCAGTATAAAAGTGAAGTTCTAATAAGTTAGCATTATAGTTGGCTATTTGTTGAAGGTTATATATAAGTGAACAAGGTTCAAAAATTACAGAAATTGGTTAAGTTGGAATAGTAATATTTGGAAGGTCTGAAATTTGAGTAGAATGCTGAATTGCAATAGAGTATATAAGATCGAGATAATCAGTATTAAAGTTAAGAGTTTTGTTATATGTGTTAACTCAACCCAAAAATTGAGTTGAGAGATTGGTAGAAATAACAATTGTATATTTGTCAATAATTATATAGGAGTTGAGAGAATATCCAGAACATATATAGGATTGAATAGGTGGAAGAAAATAGAGTCAAGTGAATTGAGATTCAATATTACATTGCCAGTAGATGATAAAGATTAAACCAAATGCTAAAGGTTACCTTCTGGCTTTTCTAGCAATAATTTGATTATCAAGTACAGTAATAAGCCATAGTTTTTTGTATGATAAAAAGTGTTCAGTTGTATAACTGTAGTAATTAGTGTCAGATAAGTGTAAGTGTTGATAAAATGTATGAATATATAAATGGCTTGTAATTTGGTCTTCTAAATAAGTAAACCAAAGTGGCTGTTTGCCTTTTGAAATCTTGTATATACGAGGAGAGATGTGTTTCTAGTCTAATAAACATGAATTATCAAATGTTGTAAGTTGATCAAGATATAGAATACCATGATGCTTAAGTTGTTTTTTAAAGATTAAGTATTTTAGATATGAGGAAAATAGAAATTTTAGTAAGATGGAATCTTGTTAAATGGTATATGAAATGTTGTAAGTTGGATTAGCAATAACTGTGATGCCAAGATGTTTAAAGAGTTGAATTATTTTGAAATTAGTAGTATATTTGTTTGGTCCATCAATAGTAGGATTGTTATATATTAAGATTCTAGTAGGTGACCAAAGATTATTTTGAAGTTGTTAAAGCTGAATGTGAGTACTAATACCAAAAAAGTCAGGAGAGTTAAGTTTTTTAGTATAGTTTGTTATATGGTATTGAAGTTAAATATCATATATATTTCAAATATTATATAGTTGAGGATGGAGTATTGTACTAGTAGGAATTGTACGATTAAGTTTGGCCTTGTTTTTGACAAGTCTATATGATTGATAAGGATTTTATTACATGTGTTCTGACAAGAACAATGTTGTGAATACAGTATTCAATTGTAGAAATGATAACTGTATTAATAATATATTATGCATGTGTGTCAGTAATTTTTTTAGTGCTTGCAATTTTGACAAAATATAATAATTCAGCTGTAATAAATTTAGTTTGTTTTGCTTGTTTGTTGTTAAGTGTAAACCAACATCCTAGAAATTTAAATGGTTTATTTGGGGAATGAAGATTGAGTAATTGACTGTTGTAGGTAATAAGACTATAGTTGGTTGAAGGGTTATTAGTTGTGAGTATTGATTTAGTAGGATTAATTTGAATATTAGCCATATTGTAAAAGGATTCTACTATTGATAAGATTTAAGAGAGTTCTTGCTATGAAGAAGCAATCTATAAAGTATCATCCATATAAGTAAGAACAAAGCTCATTAAAGTTATTGTAAATGTATGAAATAAGTGGGTTGTAGTATATTCTCTATAAAAAAGAAGTAATAGTTTCTCTCTGATCAATACCATTAAGTATAGAGTATGAAAAAGTAAGACCAAAATTTGTAATAACTTGATTTTGTTGATTAGTAAGTAGATTAATGATAGTGTTGATAATAATAGAAGAGAGAGTAAGACACTGCAAAGAATGTTTAAGAAGATTAAGATTAACTAAGTTATAGGCCTTGCTTATATCTAGAGATAAAAGCCAAATTAGTTTTTGGTTACATGATGCATCTTCAGTAAGGTTGTTGAGTATATGTATAGGTATTGAGATACTATTGTTTGGTAGAGCAACATAGTTGTATAGTGAAAGAATTGGATGTTATGAAAATATTGTACTAATTCTGTTTGTAATAATTTTTGTATAGACTTAATGAGTATGTTCAATTAGGCTTATAGAACGAGTAAAGTTAAGATCTTCATTAAATGTATTGCACTTTGGAATAAGGTATATTCTGCTATACTTTCATTGTTTTGGAGTTTGGCCTAAGTTGAGACAGTGATTAAATAGAGCAGTTATGGCTTTAATGCAGACAACACCTGCATGTTTAAACATTTTATAACTAATACCTGTAGGATTGCAGGTTTTTCTAATAGAAAGTTTTGCTATAGTTTGAAATATTTCTTCTTTTGTAATAGGAGTGATAAGAAAGCTATACTATTGAGTATCAATAAGTGGTTGTGATTGGTATTGTGTAAACCAAAAATTATTAAATAGGTTTTAGTTAATTGATCAATAGGCTGTTCAGTTGAGAAAGTGAGATTGTATATATTATATGATAAGATGTAGCTTTGTACCAAGTTGGTTAGAAAGTTTAATATTTGAGAAGTAAATAGGAAATTTATAATGATTGAGGATGCTGTTTAAAGCTTGTTTGGGATGTTAAAAAGTGTTTTATATCTTTTTTAGTAGTTTGTTTGATTTGTTGTTAAAGTAGCAGGAAGTTTTCAAGATAGTGTATATGGTAAAGCTGTTTCCAAATATCTTGAGCATGCTGAGTCCATTGTTTGAGTTCTGGCTATTGGTTAGAAGACAAGATTTAAAGATCATAATTAGATCTTATATTTATATATTTAATTTTAGAATTAATTATATTAATATTTAAATTGTTATTTGGATCTTTAACAATTTTAATTTGATGTTGGAGTTCTTTAAGTGATAGGTGAAGTATGGTGCTATGAGATGAATACTTGTGGTTTAACTACATTTGCAGGATTTTTGTTTGAAATTAAATGTATAGTAGTATAAATAATTGAGTGTTTGATTTTATATCAGATAGTTTTTATGCTTTTATTGGTATTGTAATCAAGTGAAGTATTATGTGAGTTAAGTTTTTGAAAGGCAGATCAGAAAATTCTGTTTATTTTTTTGGTGATATAGCATTGTAATTAAAAATTCTACAATTAATTCCAGTATGATAGCATGGAGGTTTACTAAATGCATTAGTAAAAGACTATGAAGAAAGAATGATAGAGTGATCATTTAGTGTAGAGTTGTTACTATCATCAAGGTTGTAAGAAAGAAAGAACTGTATATTAAATGAATCAGTCTATATATAGTCAATGTGACTTTGACTAGTATTGTTTGACCATATGTAGTGTTTATTATCAACATGTGCACCAATGTCATACATGTTGGCTTGATGAAGGTAGTTTGTAAGTCGAAATGTTAATGATAAGCTACAAATATTATCATGTGTATTAAAGTACCAAGAATGATTAGATGAAGGTTTAGTTGGTAGGTTTGTTGAATCCATGAAATGCCTGTTTCTTGTGTTTTATTACATCGATGTGTGTCAGTAGAAGAGAGATAAACTGCTATAGTGCAGAGCTTGATTACACTTTTGAAAAAAAGATCTAAAGCTACTGTTTCTTCAGAATGTGTTTGACAGTTGTGTATATGTGGTTGAAGGTGATTGCGAATCATAATAGTAGCATCTTTAGCTGAATTTTCAGAATTTGTTCAGAAGTATGTAAACAGATTATTGTTACAAAAGTGAAGGTTAGTAGTATTGGCAATTTTTGTTTCAGTAATACAAGCAATATCAATATTGTTATAAGGACAATAATTTTGCCAAGCTTCTTTTTTGGTAATTGTGTTGAATCCTCTGACATTATGTATAGCAATGTTTAAATGAAGATTATACAAGTTTTGCATAGTTATAGGGGTTTGTGTTGGGAGTGATAGCAATGTTGGAGATAGTAATGCAGAGGTAGAAATAGGTAAAGGTTGTTGTAGTAGTATTGAAGATGTAGAAGACAGTGAGTTTGGTGTAAATGTTGTTGAATATAGGTTTGTTAAGTTGAGAGAATCATTTTTTGTTGTATCTGATTTTAGTAAAATGTTTGAATAATGCCAAATAGCTTGAAGTGGTAGGATAAAATGATTAGATAGAGGTTTAGGTTCAGATGGAAGGTAAACATAGGCTTCACTATAATTATTTTTAATAAAAATAGTTAAAATATACTCACAAGCATTGCTTGGTAAGTAATCAAAACTATAAATATATTGTAAGAAAGAAATAAATGTTTGTAGATGTGAGAGTAGTAGAAGATAGTTATAGACTAGGAATTTGTTATAGCATGTATAAAGTTGTATAGAGCCAAAGTGTTCATTGACAATAACAGTATCCTTATAGCCAAATAAAACAGTTTCTACTAGTTGTGGATAAGTATAATTTAAAGTATTATCTTCAAGAACAGGTTTGATATATTGTGTGTTATTAAGTATTGGTGAATATTTTAAAGAAATAGGTATTAATAAATAAAATCCATAATCAGATTAATGTAGAATAAAGTGGTCAGATAAAGGTTCTGGTTTATTTGATAAATGTATTAAGCACTCATTATAGTCTAGTTTAATTGATACTGCTATAATAAAGTTGTAAAGATTAAGTAGTGTATAGTTGTAAAGATGTATATGTTTAAGAAAAAAATAAAGAGTTTGTGGATGTGGAAGTAAAAATAGACCTTGATGGGCTAACTATTTATTATAGCATAAGTCTGAATCAACTAATGTATTGTATGATAAGTCTTGTAATGTTTCTTTGAAGTATAATGATGCAATGGAATTCAAAGAGATAAAAGGTTTTTTTGTAGATTTGATCACTGTATGCTTGGCTCTTACAGCTGTAAAGGATGCTATAGCCTGCTCTGTACATTGAGTCTGGCTGTTATGAACTTAGTTCTCTGCATAAATAGACTTTTTCATCTATCTACTTTATCATTTTTTTCTAAGAATGATCTACAAGAAATGGAGAACATCATAATCTTAGAAGTAATGGCTGCATTACTATGTTTTACAGAGAAATTTATTGAAAAGAAGTATCAATAAGAAAAAGTGAATCTTCAAGATTTGTTGGTTTTTGAAAGTTTTGCTTGAATTTGTTTTGAAGAATTTTTTCTGCCTCTTGATATGCCTTTTCTTGAAAATGCTTAACAAATTTTGGAAGTGACATCTTTGATGTCAAAGTAGGTTATAACACAAGCTAAGTAGTTTGTATCAATAATTTTGGTTGTAAGAAAGTCAATGGCTAGTTGTCGATCAAGTTTGTCAATATTATAATTTGTGTAGCAATGTTTTGATAAGTTTTTAAATATTGACAAAAGTAATAGCTTCATCATTTAGGTTTTGTTTTAGTTTGGTTATTGGCATATATAAACTTTTTAGCTTTGGTTGCAAAATTATCAAAGAGTTGTGTAGTGATTTTTTCTTTGAAAGTGGCTTCATGTTTGGTATTAACATAAAAAATTAAAGCATCAATATTGGGTTGTTTCCAAATTTTACTTTTGGTTTTTGGATATTTTGAGTAGGATTCATTTAGAATTTCTTTAAGAAGGTTGCTATAGTTATGTATATATTGGTAATCAGGTTGGTTGTTGCTTAGTATAGTCTCTTTTGCTTTTGTTTTTTCTTTTTCTTTTAGTTTTTTTTATTAAGATGTATACAATCAGAGTCATACATATATAAATATAATAATTTGCATGTCAGATAGCCTTATTGCATTATTGTTAGAGATTGTAAGATTCAATAAAAGAAATTTCAATTGAAAGAAGTTTTTAAGATGTTTAATAAATTGTTGTCAGAATTAAAACCTTAGTGCATTTTTAACTTTAGTTTCATTGAGAGATTTAGTAAATTGGTAGTTGTATAATAGAAAGAATTTTGTAAACTATTCATTAAAGTGATTTACTAAATTATTAAGTAATGAGATGTTGTACTTTTTAAGGAAAAGAGTTTTAAGAATATTGAAAAGAAGGTAAATGTTAAATTAGTTGTCTATTTTAATATTTAGATATTGTTTTTCTTTGTCAGTTGTTATTACTGATGAGTTAATAGTAAATCTTTTAGGTTTAAGTTTAATATTATTAGCAAATTTAGTGTAGTTAATGGATTGATAATCATTAAATAAGTAGAGTTACAGTCTGGCAAGATTAATACAAAATTGTAATTGGTTTTGAGTTCTATATAGAGAAATATTAGCAGAAGATACAAAAATTTCAGGATAGTTAAGTTTGGTAAATAAGATAATAGTAAATTTGTAGATAAGTTTTTTAAGACTTCCTTTCAGAATGTTGAAAGGAATTGTAGCTTTATGATCAATATTTGGATTGGTTTTAAAGATTATTTGGTAAATAATATGATAAAAGCTAGCAGTAAGAGCTTTTTTGTTTCCAGTAACTAGTTTAATTTCTTTTCTGGATAAAAGTCAAAAAGGTGTTGTTTGAGAAAGTTAAATAATTTATAAAAAAGTTGAATTTGCAGTTTTGTATTATTTTCTATTTCAGTTATAACTGAAAAGTTGGTTAACTAGTCAAATGTTGGGTTTCTTTAATTTTAGTATTAGAAGATAGTAATTGACTTTGTTGAGATTGTTGTTGTTTATGTTGTTGTTGTTGTTGTTGTTGTTATTGTTGTTGTTGTTGTTTATTGTTTGTAGATATAATATTATCAATATCTATATCTACAACATCATTGATTTGATTATTGTCTAATAGTGTTAGAGAGTCAAGTTAAGAAGTAAGTGGGTTGGATTGTTGATATTTAGTGAGTGTTTGTCAGAGTTTGTTAGCAAATAGTATGCTTTTTTTTGAAGAGTCTTGTTGTGTGTTTTTAGTAGAAGGAATGTGTTTAGAGCTTTTAAAAAAGCCATGTTGAGAGTTAAGTTGGTTTTCAATACAAGATTTGTGATAAAGTATGTTATTAAAGGGTGTAGCATTAATTGCTAAATAATGCTGATTATTAGTTAGTTTGCAGGTAATAGGTTGGTTGCAGGTAATGCAGATATGTTAATGTATAAATAGTAAAGATAATGAAGTTAGAGATGATGGTATAAATTTAGTAAAATTAGTAATATTTGTTGCAATTTGTTTTTTGTCCTTAGATTTTTTAGTAGGTTGTTCAAATTCATTTTGTTTATATATTAGGTTTTTTTGTAATAGGAAATTAGTATAAAACTTGTCACAAATGCAAGTAATGATGCTACTAGTTGCAGAGCTTTAATATAGTAACAACATTTAGTATTGTCTTTAAGTTTAATATTAAAGCAATTGTTTGGCTGTTTGTCAGTAGAGATTGGGTGGAAGGTTAATGAAGTTTCTTTATAAACTTTAATACCAAAACATTTGAAAAGTTTTCATAAAAATAGTCAAGGTTAACAGAGTCTGGTTCAGATATAACAAAAGTAGACATGTTGTAATATCTTCTTTTTTAAAGAAAATTAAAAATAGTAATATTACAAGAGTAAAATATGTTTTTTGAATATGTTACTAGGTCTGCCATAGTTATTATAAATTGTGTAACCTTATGCAGTCTGTAATAATGCCTAAGTTAAAATATACTAAAAATAATTATAACTAGATTTTCCAAACAAATTTTTTCTGTTTTGTGCTTTCTAGCTTGTTTAGGAAAGATCTGAAAAGTGTAGGATAATTAGATAAGGTTATTGGTCAGTTAGAAAAATTTAATAAGTATCAAAAAAGTAAATTTTTGGGGGCACCCTGCAAATTTTTCTAAATTGCCTTTGAAAAAACCTGCAAAGACAGGTTTTTAGTTTTGTCTTTTTCTTGATACTTGATGAGTTTTTATCTGTTTGCTATAAAATATATATCAAAATGTTCTTCTTAATGAGCTTAATAAAATACTAATAGTAAGCAATATATATTTAATTAGTATAATTATGAGCAAATAAGCAAAAACCAATTTTTGGTTTTTGTATTTTTCTCAATGGCCAGGTGTTGTTTGAACTTTAAACTTGGCTATTCAGAAGCAAAAAAGTATGCTAAACAACTTTACTTAATAGTGCAAATAAGGTTTATTTAATAAAATACTTAGAAATAGTTAAATATTTTTAGCAAAAATTTGATATAAGTGAACTACAGAAAGAATTGCCTGAATTATATAATATATCTGAATTATATAAATTTAATAATATAGAAATTAATAATAATAAATCAGATCTTCTTTACATTAAACCCAAATTTCTATTAAATTCAACTCTCACATTTACAATAAATCAACAAAACATTTTATCCAGAAAACTATCAGATATAATTTAATATCTTGGCATTTTTTATAATGACAAAGAATCTTTTAAGCCAATGCTTAACCAAATTTAAAATAATATTAAAAGCTTTCTTACTCTTATTTTATACAAAAAAATAATACCTTCACAAATTTTATTACTCTTCAACTTAATTTTACAACCTTCATTAAATATCTACTTTAAATTATTTCAGTTCACACAAATATACAAACTAAATTCTTTTGTCTTTTCTTTATTCATACTAAAAAAATATTTTCTCTAGCAAAAAACACTAACAATATAATCCTCACTAAGCCACTTATCTTTAATTTACCAACCTTCAACAATATTATTCAAAAAGTTAGTGCAGCTAATATTTAACAAATATTTGACACATTACCAATTCTTAAAAACATTGGCATTCAATGAAGTAAAGGATAGCTAACCAAAATATGATCATCTCAAATTTTATTAAATATTCTAACTAACTATTATTAAAAAATGCAAAATTACACTCTACTTTTTTATCTTTTCCAACTAGCTTTAAATAACATATTACTCTTAATTATCTTACAAATCTCATTTTTTTCCTTATCAATACTAAAAAATACTCATATTATCTATAACATCCTTTCTACCAACCCACCTATATCTACTATCAATAGTCTTATAAATAATAAAATCATCTTTCTAGAACAAATTATAACTGCAAACAACAAAAATATTCTTACATAGAACAATATCTACTTATGCACAAACAAACTTAATAGAGGTTATTAACCAAAATAGTTTACTTAAATTTTACATCAAAATTAATCTAATACTATAACCCAAATTGGCCTTATATAAACCTTCCTTCTACTAATACTTTTCTTAATACAATTAAACTAATCTTGACATTACTATCTTCAAACTCCTATTATTTTTATTATATACACTATACAAATAACCAAACACTATATATTTCTCAACAAGCCTTCTTATAACAACTATTATTCTTTGAAATTTCTACATCTACTTTAGGATTCTTACAACTACTACCAATTACTAATTTTCTAACAACAAATTTTCACTCATTCTTTCTACTTTACAATACAGCCATTAAATCAAAAGACTTAATAACTATTCAAATTAATTTTAAAAAATCCTAGCTCTAATATATATAAACAATACTACTATTACCCAATTGACTCTAACAATAAAACCACAAATACCACTTTTATCTTATGAAGTCCAACTTATTCAATAATTTATTAATATTCTATCATACAAAAAACAACTAACTAATCTAAACCACCTTATTACTCAATACAGAAATATTACATTTCTATACTAATGGATCAATTAAAGATCTACAAACTCCAGAAACCAAATATGATATATGTTGGATTTGTAAATATAATACATCTATAAAATTCAATACAGCTATACAAACATATCCTGACTCAGCCCACATCAAACTTGAAGCAATTCTTATTCTCTTATTTGCAGTTCTATCTAATATTCTCTTAAATATTTATATTGATAATATAGCTGCAATTAAAAACCTTGACTCTATCATTGACTCTAAACTTATACAAATCAAAAATTAGAATATGATTTACTATATTAACTATTTTAGATATCTTAAAAATATTACTACTACTTTTCACAAAGTTAAATCATACTCTACAGACTCTTTTCACAATCAAGCAGATTCATTTACCAAACAAGGAACTATAAAACTTATTTTTAAAATTAACAACTTAAAATTTAATATGTCAAACCACTTTATATAGAATAACTACCTAATCCTCTTTAAAGTTTGTACCTTTAGCAAATGTTTATAACTATCTATAAAATTGCCAAATGATCAAACTTAAAATTTTTTTAAAATATTACAAACATCAAATAGTCATTAAAATTTAAAATCATCTTCTCACTTGAAAATAACTTACAAAAATAGTCTTTTTGTATCAAAATTCTTATTAAGAACCTACCTACTATACAAAATCTTAATATTTGTTACCCATACCTTTATACTACTTAAAATTGTTCCTACTGTACAAATATTAAAAATATTCTTCATTTATTTTTTTGTTCTAGTAATACTATGAATATTTTACAATTACTTAAAAATACAATACAAGATACTCTAATATTACTAAAAATTACTAATATAACTTCAACAATCTTGCTAAATATTTTATTAAATTTCACACTTAACATACCAAATTCTCAATTTAAATATATATTATATATCATTACTGGAACCTTTACTTCTACTACTTGTGAAAGTATCAAAGCACTTATTAACAAACAAACTGATGCCTTCCTATTTCAGCTTTTAAACAATCTATTAAACTGGTTTTACCAAGATCTCTGGTCTATTTGTAATATATACTAATACTAATAGAAAGTATCTTGTAACATTATATTCAAATCTAAATGTATCAAAATTTATTTACCAATATTACCAAATTCTCCAAATCTCTTCTTAAACTATAAATACTAACCCTTTTATCATCAAATGGCTCACACAAGAGTATTCACTAACTACTTGTATTTAATAATGTTTAAACAATCACTTGAAGATCTTCTCTAATCTATCCTAGCTAGAATCTAATTTGAAATAGTTAGCTATAGACTCATAGAAAATAGAAAGTGTAATATCATATTGGATGCCAATTGTAGCACAAATGTAGTTTAGAAATCTTTAATTTTAGAACCTATGATTCTATATATAAAAAGTTTCTACTTAAATATTATATTAATAAAAAAAAAATTTAGATAAAAATTTGCTTATATTTTAGAGTTAGTCTACAGATGTATTTTAATCTTATATGTAAATAAATTATATACCAAAATTGCTAACTTTTTAAAACTGTTCAATTATATTCAAGCTAGATATTTCTATATAAACTTTTTATATATAATATACAATAAGTATATATTACATCTATGGTGTTTAACAACAGTATAAAGATCACTTAATAATGATTAGTTAATTTATAAATCATTTTTAAGTTAGTAAGTTAGCAGGATTTTATTTTAATAATAACTTATAATATTAATAAAATTTTTTAAAAAAATGTTGCAATTATATATAAAAGTTTAGATTGAACATTTTTTCTTAGAAGCTAAAATATAATTATTTTAGTAAAATTTTGCAATATTTATAATTTTTTGTTTTTTTTTTAGTTTTTTGATTTTATCTTAAAATTTTATTAAGTAAATTATCTTTTGGCTTCTAAATAAAACTGTTTATCATAAAATTTTATATATAAATACAAAAAAATTTTAAAATATTTTTTTAATTTTTTTAAAAATATTTCAATATTTTATTTTTTGTTTATATATTTTTGCTTATTTTTTTTTTTGATATTAAGGTGAGGCCTTGCTTATATCTTTATTAGTAATTTTAGTTGTATATATTAATATACTAT
>CAJVQA010000591.1:0-32160 GCA_910591915.1 Cetraspora pellucida
ATTCTATATAGTATTAAGTTGATTTTGATTTGCAATTGATAGGATTTTAGAACCTAAGTGTTAAAGATTTTTGGTTGTTTGGTCAATGTAGTTCTCAAGATTTTCTTTAGTGCAATTTTTCCAGAGAAAGACTTTGCATTTGTGTTATTTATAAGGTTTAGGTTTATTAATTATAATATAGATTTCTAGAGTTATAATGTAGTAATCTGATTCGATTATGTCAGATATAAGGATTTCTGTATAATCAATATTAGTAATAAATAAGTTGGTTCAAATTTGATCAATTCAGCTTTGTATATTATTATTACTAAAAGTAAAATTATAAGTATTTGGATAGAAAACTCAGAAGATATCTTTGAATTGAAAACTGATTAGATATTGAATAATTTGATTTTTAGGGATTGATAATTTTTTTTAAAGACAATCTGTCAATTCGTGGATTTGCTATGCTGTTTAGATTTTCCATAATAATTAATTTGTATTTGTTATTTTGAGTAAGAGAAATTAAATAATCTTGGACTTTTTTGTGAAGTTGTTTTTTTTTATAAGTTGGGAAGTATATTTAAATAAGCCTAATTGATATATTTTTAAAATGAAAATCAAAACTAATTATATGTCTATTGATATTATAAGACTTGGTGATATATTTGAAGATTTTTTAATAAACAAAAATTCCAACTTCAGCTTGATGAGGAATTGTATATAAGCTCCTGAAACTAACATAGTTTTGAATTTGATTGCTTAAAAATTTGTCTTCTTTGAGTAATAAATATGTTTTAGAAAGTCCAAAAATTTCAAAATTTTCTTCTTGTAAAAGTTTAGTTAAAACAAGTTTTTTATTTGCTTGTAAGAAACCATTAATATTTATTGAGCCAATTTTAATTAGAAGAGAAGTATGTTCAGATGAAGTTAGTGATAAGGTGGTTAAAGATAGTATAGGAGTGTTTGGATTAGATAATTGATCAAATATAGAAAAGAGGACAGAATTTGTATCAGGTATTTTCTAGTTGAGACTAGATAGTAAAAGTAGTGGCTATATGTTTTGTAAAAAGAAGGAATTAATGTAATATGGTTTGGTAATGTTTGATCTATATTATTTAATTAGATATGTGTTTCTGTTTTGTTAAGGTTTATGGATATTTTTATTGAATTAGAATAAAGATTGTTATATAAGTGTTAAATAAAATTGTCAAGTATGACTGGTTTCAGTATTTGAGATAAGTTGTAGTATTTTATAAATTTGTTGTAACATTTGTTTATCTCTGTAGGAGTTGAAGTATTGAAAGTAGAGATAGTATTTGTAATGTCTTCTACAGATTCACTTACCATTTTAAGCTCGGCTTGCACAGCTGTAAAGAATACCATAACCTGCCCTGTATGTTGGATCTGATTATCATAATCCTGGTTCTTCACTACAATAGGCTTTACTGCCTGCCTATTATTATCATTTTCTTCTAAGAATGGTTCACTAATAGTGAAGGACATCATAATCTTAGAAGTGACAGTTGCTTTAATGTTTTCTTAAGAAGAACTTATTAAAAAGAAGTTTCTTGGTTTTGTGTGAAGTTGTCAACTGTTTCTTTTTGAGAAGTGAAGTTGTCAAGATTATTATTCTAAGTAGTAGTTGGGGTTGAATTTTCTTTTTTAGCTTCAGGTTTATTTTGGTTTTGCATAAAGAGCATATCATTATATTGAGTAGGAATAAAGATATTAAGTTGTTTTATTATAAAATTTTCTGCTTCTGGGTAGTAAGTTTTGTCATAGTTAATTCTAGTTTGTTTAAGAGAAACTTTGAATTGAGATCAAATTTCATAGTAGATCAGTAGTAGAGTCAATAATTTTTTTAAGAACTTTTTCTTTTGATAACTCTTGAATTTCATTATTTTCGGCTGCTGTTTATAAATATTTTTTTAGATATTGGTAAAAATAATATATTGTTCAGACTACTTTGCTATTAACATTGTTAAGTGATGCAAAGCTTTTCTTAGTAGATATAGCTAATTTTTTTAATTCAGTTATAGGTGTTGGTTTGAAAAAGTTGCTGCTAGTTGTTGATCAAGTTGGAATAATTTGGTTTCTAAAGAAGAGTATTTCCATTCTTTTGAATTAGATTCTAGTACTGGATAAGATTTGAATGATTGAGAAAAGTAATATTGAAAAATGTTTTTGAGCTTGTGTTCTGTGTTATCTGAAAGTAAGTTGCATAATTTGTTATGACATTTATGAAAGTAATGAAGTGCTGCTTTAAAGGTAGTTTTATAGTATTCTTGAAGTGAAAATAAGATATTTGGAAAAGAGTAAGTTTCTGGTAAAAGTTGCTTACAGTCTTTGACAAGCTTTTAAAATATTAGCATTTTGATATAGTTGCTTGTTTTTTGTTGATCAATTTTTTCAAATTGAATTTTGTATTTATCAAAAAATTTTTGAAACCAGGTTTCATAGATTTGGATATAAGGTTTGAGTGAGGGAATTTTGAAGTTATTTTCAAATTTTTTAACAGGAATGTTTAATATGACTTTAATGTTAAATCTATTGTCATTTTGGATATTAAATAATAGCTTATCTGCAGTATAATCTATATCAAAATTTAAGGTAAAGTGTAGAGATTTGATGTCAAGTTTTTTCATGAATTTTTTGAAGTTAATAGTTTTGTAAGTATGATTTAGATATAAGTGTAGATGAGCCATATTAATGGCAATTTTATTTCTGTTGTTTGTTGAATATGGTAGAATAGAATAATGTAATTAAAAGATATATATATAGTCTAGTTGAATGAAAAGTATTGTTGTAAATTTTGCAACTAAGCCTTTAAAGGTTTTAACTAAAACTTTAAAAGGAATTGGGTTTGATTGAGCAAACTCAGGATTAGCTTCAAAAATGAAGTCTGTTAGAAACTTAGATTTGCTATTAGCCATTTTGTTGAGTATTTAGTTAAATAAATATTTAGCAGGAGGTCTATTGCTAGGTTTTGAATCAGTTAGATCAGTAGGAATTTCTTGTTCAAGATTAAAATTTACAAGGTATAATTTTAGGAGTAAGAAATTTTTAAGGCTAAAAGTGTGCTTAATTTGCTATGTTGTTGCATTTCAGGAGTAATAGGATAATTCAAAAACCAGTCAAAGTCATTTGTTGTATCACATTATTGTATAGTTTCTTTTTTATTTTCTTTTTGTTTATCTTTTTGTTTTAGATCATTATTATTTTGGGTTTTTTGTATTTTGTTGTTTTTGGTTTGACTATTATCCTTAAATTCATTTGTAGTTTTGGTTTTTTTAGGTAGTTTTTGGAAAAATTTCTTAAAAAGTATACATTTATCTTCTGCTAATAATTGCCAGCATTTGATTTTACAGTATAAATTGCATTGTTTCCAGTTCATAAGTATTGAGAGAGTTGAGTATTTAAGCTTAAAAAGATGAATGCATCATGTATGAGCAGGGAAGCTTTCTTCACCAATTACAAAGGTTAGAGCTTGTGGGTCAAGTAAGTGTTTGTTGTCTTTAAGAATAATACATGGTATATTCTTAATTTTGCATATAATGCATGTATGTGCATGATGTAAAAATGGTTTGAAAGATATTGGGTTTGTAGAGGTTTTCCTAATATTACTATAGAAGATA
Organism: Cetraspora pellucida; assembly: GCA_910591915.1. Lineage (NCBI taxonomy): Eukaryota > Fungi > Glomeromycota > Glomeromycetes > Diversisporales > Gigasporaceae > Cetraspora > Cetraspora pellucida. Next base: position 3,618 of record CAJVQA010000591.1, read on the forward strand.
GGAAATGAGTGAGTAATTTCATGTTTTGGTTAGAATTTGAATCTTGAAAGACTTTTAAGAGATTTGAAAAGTTTATATTAAAATCTATTTTCATAGAATTAGATGCATTGAAGATGTTTTTAGAAATTGGTTAGAATATAATAAAATAGTAATATGTTGTGAGGCAAAATAGGTATAATATTTTTTGCAATAACAGGTGGTAATAACATGTTCAGTAGGTTTTATAAAGAAATGAAAGTTATTTTAAAAGTCACATGTTTTAGGATTAAATTTAATAGATAGAACTTTAAGAGTATAATATTACTATTATGAGTAACAATACCAAAACTGTTACTATGTTTGGCAATGTAATTATCAATATCAAAGAAATCAAGTTCCACAGTATTAATGCTTGGCATTATGTATAACTATTTTTAAATAGTATGAATTATTTGTGTAATATTGTTTATAAGAAAAATTTCTTAATTATCTAGACTTCCAGACTATTTAGAAGAATCTGTGAAGTGTAGTATATTTGTAAAAGCTAATTGGATGTTTAGAAAATTTTAAAAGGTGTCAGAAAAGTAAAAAATCTAGGACAACCTAGCAGTTTTTACTAAAATGCCAATGAAAAAACATGTAAAGACAGGTTTTAGTTTTTGACTTTTTGTTTGTATCTTGAAAAGTTTTGGTTTGTTTATAATAAATTATATATCAAAATGATCGGAACAGAGAGCTTGTTCTTTTTCTAATAGGTAACAAGGTATATTTAATTAGTAGAATATATAATAAATAAGCAAAAACCAAATTTTTGGTTTTTAGAACTTTTCTTAAAAGCTAGGTGTTGTAGAAACCCAAACTTGGCTGTCTAGAAGGAGAAAAGTTAGCTCAACAACTTTACTTAAGAGTGTAAACAAGATTTACTTAAGAAATTTTAGAAATAATTAAATGTTTTTAGCAAAATTTGGTACAAGTGATCTATGAAAAGAGTTACAGATTGGTCCTCCATATCAAAATATAATATATAAAATTAAATAAAAGCCATAAAAAATTTTTTATAATAAAAACTAAAATTAAGTTTATAAAACTTTGATTAAAGTTATCTTACCATCTTTTTAACCAATTTTGTATATTATTATTATTATTGTTATTAATTTAAATTTTGTATTTTCATTTCAGTCTCAATTCTCTAATCTTTATCTTACTCCCCTTTCTATTACCATATTATATACTGATACCACCTTAATTCAAATATAATTTCTAACAAATATACTATCTTTATTCTTACTAACTTGGTTACTAAGTTACTTTGTCACATCAATTCTAACAAAACTCTCAACTTTCATACAAACTTTCTTAATATTGCATATTCTGTTGCTCTTCAACATTCCTTATATATCTCACCTCTTTCTTCACTTACAATTAATCTACAACAACTACCTTCTATTTTTGAAACATGTTAATTTGTTAATAATCTTCAGACTATTGCTAATTCAAATTACAATCTATCATCTATTTTATTTTATACTAATGGTTCTGTTATCAATCTTGGTATCTCACAATGCTCTATAAGTATAAGTTGGGTTTAAGTTAATAATTCTACAACTATTAACTTATTTCAGACACAAGTCAAACTGTGGTCATTTTCCTTCAAAGCTGAAATTCTTGCTATTCTCTTAGCAATTATTATTGTCTTAGACACTACTCAGTTTACATATTTACTGACTTACAATTAGTAATCTCCAAATATTATAATATTTGCTAATCAACATCTATTTTTTCCTATATTCATACTCCATATTTCTCCATCTGGCAAATACTTATCAATTTAATTAAGTCTTATAAAATTCAACTTATTTTTCACAAAGTTATTGCATACCAAGATGATTCATTTAACAACTTTGCTGACCAATTTGCTCATAATTATCAAATATTACTCTATCTAACATTTTTAACTAAAATCCTTATAATCTCAACTATACTTCTTTTATTGATAAATTTTCTATTAAAATTCCTATCTGATGCTTTATTCAAACTATATATCAAGCCCACATTATAACACTTTAAACATCTCAATATTGTTTTCAATAATAGTTTATTATAGTATCTAACATTAACTAGAAAGCTACATGGCTCTACATCAACAATAATCAAAAAATTTCTAATCTTGCTTATAGCTTTTACTTATCTATTCTAAAAACTTTTTAAGTTAAAATTCTTATAGATAAACTTTCTGTTTTTGCATATTCTTTATAAACATAATTTTTCATTTCCTTTCTCTTGTCATCAATACAATCAAACTAGCTCTTTATTCCATTGGGTTATTTGACCATCAACCCAAACTATTTACCACTTAATCTCTAATTATCTTAATAGTATTTTAAATATCACTAACCTTGATATGTCTGCCAATCTTGTCTCTAATCTACATACTGCAATTCTCACACTTAACAGTTTCAAACTGCACAACTCTTCACATATATCTTCTCTTATTTCTACCCTATCTGGTTTAGTTCCTATTGATTTTATTTCTACTATTCACGATGCTTCTATTTCTTATCATACTACTACTATTCTTTCTATTAAACTTCTTCTTTACTTAAATCAACAAATATATAAACAAATATGGATTTTATACTGTATTTTATGTTTTGTATAGTCTCAAATTACACTTTCTACTAACTTAACCTATAGTTATTCTTTTAGTTTACCCTTATCCTCTATTTCAATACCTCAAATTATTACTAAAATTGACCTTTAGACTATCTAATAAATTAAATATTATACCTCTTTCTCCTATATTATTACTAAAATCCAAATCTAAATGAGCCTTGGCTAGGTCACAGATTATATGTCTAAGCCTTTATTCTTCATATGTAATTTAAAAGCAAGCTTTTCTTTATAAAAACTTCAATTGAATTTTAATAAAATTAAGGCATGACCTTACTATTAATATTTAAAAAAAATAAAAAAAAATAACTTTTGTATTTTAAAAAATAATTAATTTAAGTTTAGATAAGTTTTAATTATTCTAGTAAGTTTAGGTTACAAATAAATTAAATAGATAATATTTAGTTTTTTTTTATAGACTAAGCTTTACTTTTGTAATAAATTTGTAATTAGAATAAATTTTGTAATTTATTTCTAGAAAAGCCCTAAAGATATCTTCAACAAATTAATAAAAATATAAGCAAAACCTTATCTTAATTCTAAAAAAAAAATTAATGAAATTTGGTCAGATGGATGTCATAATAACTTTAATTAAAATTTATATATATATATATTTAGAAATACTAGAAGCTATAAAAAAATATTTTTTAAACTTTAATCAAAGATATCTTGGCATCCATCTGACCAATTTCAATATTTTTTTATTTTAGTTCTATATTTCTCTAAAACTAATAAAAAAAATATTTATTAAAATTAGGTAGATAAATGTTATAACATTTTTCATTAAAGTATTTTTAAAAATATTAGAAGCTATAGTGATTTTTTTAAATTTTTTATTTTTTATTTTTTTAAAGAGAGGTTTATCTTCTATCTCTTTATTAATTAGTCAATTTACATATATAAGATATATGTAGAAAAAACTAAGTTAGGAGAAATAAGAATAAGAGCTACTTTACTCTCAACCTATTCTTTGCTAGAATAGTTAATAGACCTTTAGTCTATGATAAGATGACTAAGAAAAAATTGTTCACAAGTGATATAATGATGAATTTTTTTATTTAATATAAGAGGTAAAATTGGTTTAGTTTTAGTCAGTATTAGAGGTTGTAGAGGTGATGGGGTTGGTCACAAGAAATTATGTTGTATCATTTAAGAAGAGAGCCAGAGTTCTTTATATATTGCAGTAATAATGTTGTGATGTATAAGAAGAGCATATTTGTATTTGTATTTGTTATTCTCAAAGGGTGCCAAGGTGTTGCTAGCTATTAAACCTAATGGATTTATTTGTCAATATGGTTTAAAATAAAGCTTGAATAAAATTATTTATTTTATAGCAAGGTATTTCTAAATTGTTTGCTACTTTATATACTGCACATGTTATTAATATTGTAAAATATAAGTGATTCCCAAGGCAGTCTAAAAGATGTATAATAGTTTCTGAAGCACTATAGCATCTAAGACAAAGATAGGTTGGATATTTAGTAGCATTCCTTTAGTAAAGCAAAAGATGCATAAATAGCTTTTCTAATAATAGTTTGATTTTAAAGTTTTTTATGCCGAAGAAAAGGAATCAGTTACTAGAGCCAAGGGTTTTTCTCTATATAAAATAATTGTAGAGATAATAACCAGTTGATATTATTTTGTGAAATATGCCAATAGGAGATTCACTATTGGTAAAACCAGACTAGTCTGTTTATAATTCAGTATATTTGCTTTATTGTAGTTTTTATCAAATATGTGCAAGAGTTACCAAGAAGTTATAGAACAAATCAATTATATAAAAATTTTTTGGTATAGAATCTAATTGAAAGATATTTTTAGTTTCTTGGATTTGAAGTTCTTAGTTCAGAGTTGCTGAGATTGTATAATTATATGTTATTGCTTTTAACACTAAGATAAGATAGGTATGTTGTTGCTTGTTAAGTACAGGATAGTTGTGTGATTAGATAGATTATATGAAGTTAATTAAATTAACTAGTGAGAGCTTATTGGTATATATTTTTATTTTGGTATAAGAGTCTATTGAGGTTAGTACAAATGTTAGCAAAATTAATAAGGTGTTTAGATGAGAGGACCAGAGATTGGTAAAGCAACCAAAGTTGGTATGCAAGTATTGAAGTTAACATTTTGCTACTATATAAGAGTTATTTTTTCATTTTGTCAGCCACTTGTTATATATAATGTTATATTTTTCTTATTAAAGTTAGTTTTTGTTAAAGTGTTTCAAAGTGGTATCAGGGATTAGCAAAGAAGCAGAGGAGTCTGGCTAAGGTTAAGTATGTTTTTCGATTAAAAAGTTGGTATATTGCTACTAGTATTAAAATTATTGTCTTTTTGAAATTGTTTAGATTAATGTGGATTTTCTTTTTACAGTCTACTTGAAGGTTGTAAATTAGTTTTGTTGCCTTAAAGTAGCAGTATTTAGATAAGTAAGTCCTGTTTTTAAGTTAGCATTCTTGACATGCTATTAGTATATTATTAGGATATAGAATGTAGTATTGAGTTTTTAGATTTTTGTTAAAATAATTGTGTATTTTTCTAAAAGTTATGTCTTTTGTAATTATTCAACCCTTTTTGCTAAGTGTCCAGTTGGTTAGAATGTAAGAATTTAATTGTAAAAATGTTAACAATAGATTTGTAGATGCAGTTATTAGGTTTTGCATTAAGTGAAACCAATAAGAGCATTGACCTTGAGGCATTTTTTTAATATTGTAGTAAAAGTTATTCTATATTAAAAGTTCTGTATTAGTTATATTCAAGAATTGTTCAATGCTAGTAATATTGTGATTCTTTAGTTTTTCTTTGAGATATAAAGCTTTGGGATGGTTTAAAAGGATTTGGTTTATAGATATGCCTGGAAATTTCTTTAGATGTGGCCAGTTATCAACATCTCACAAGGTTTGCATTTCCAATGTTTGTAGAGCTATTACTATCTGACATGTTTGTGTAGTTATTTGTGTTAGTGGAAATACTGGAAGTTGTGTCAGAATTGAAATGTTTGTAAGTGTTGCATCTTGTAATTGTTGTAATTACAATTTCAAAAATAAGAAATTGAAATTGAAGTGATTTAGGTTTTTTTTGTAATGTTGAAACTAGTGCTAAAGTTTTTGTCTAGGCTAAATTTGTTAATGCATAAATATTTGGGTTAAATAAAAAGGAGTTCAGAACTCCTTATACTAGTTTTGCCTTATGTTTTACTAGTTGGATGCATGCTTTATTAAGAGAGTTTGTTTGTAAAAAAGAAAGATATAAAGAGTATAGCCAATAGGTAAAATGTGGAGTAATGACATTGTTTATGATATAGATTGCTTGTTTTTCTGTTATATTTGCAAATTGCAGTTTTTTTAGATTGATTTTCACTTCTGCTATTATTTCTTTTTGTGCTAGTATTGGCTTTTTGTTGGTTGAGAACCATGCTCCCAAATATTTGAAAGATGTTTTATGATTTATTGCAAATAATTATTCATTATCAAAAATTATAAAGTTACCCAGACTTGAAGAGTTTGTAACTAAAGTAGATTTGGATAGGTTAACTTTTATATTAGCAAATTTGTAAAAAGAGAAGGCAGTATGCAGAATGTTTGTAAAGGATGTTTTGTTTAGTGCAATTTATAGTAAGTTGTCCATATATATGATTACAGAGGTATGTATTTTTTTCATGCTTGAAGAAGAAATTCTACTAATAAATCCCTGATGCTCTTTATATATTCTTGATATCAATGGATTATAATATATTTTCCATAGGAGAGAAAAAATTTTCTCTTCTTGGTCCATTCTGTCTTTTACTAAATATAGTGCAGTTTAGTCTAAAGTAGTAATTATTCTGTTGGTTCAGTGTAAAAGCAAGTATGATAACAGGTTTATAGCTTTGTCTGAAATGTGGATTCTTTTAAGAGTCTTGAATAAAGTATATATATAAATTGAGTCAAAAGCTTTTGATATATCTTGAAAGAGAATTCAAATTTTCTTATTATTTGTAGTTGTGTCTTCAAGAATTTGGGTAAGTTGTGAGATTGTTTGTAATATAGATTGATGTAGAAAGGCTGCAAAATTGTAAGGTGATAGCACTTGATTATAAGCTAGAATATTTTAAGTTGGGTTGTTATAATTTTTGTAAAGATTTTTCTGATGTAATCAATTAGTATAATAGAATGAGTAGAATTAAGTTTGTGATTATAATGTTGTTTTTTTGGAATTGGCCAGATATTGGCTTGTAACTACTAATTAGGAATAATTTTTTGTGTTATACAACTGTTGAATATATTTAAAAGGAAAAAGAGTACTGATAAGGGTAGATGTTAAAAAACTTTATTTGCAATTCCTAAAAATTCAGTTGCTTTTTCTTTAGATGCTGCTTTTATTATTTGTTCTAGTTTTATTATTGTAATAGAAGATAGAAAATTGTTGTATATGCTGTTTTGAATATTGTTGAATAGAAGATAAGTTGTTTCCTATTCTTTCCAATTGTTTTCATTAGGGGGTTACTTTTGGTCCATTCCTTGAAATGTTAACATGTTGCTTTTTTAATTTCATTTTTCTTTGTAATTATTTCATTTGATAGAATAATTTTTTCAAAACTAATTGGTTCTGCTCTTCTTTTTAGTATGCTGTATAACATATAGCTAGTATTATTTTTAAAATCTGAGTATCTATAATTTGTAAAAAATTTAATTCATTTACTTTGCTCTTATTTTTTTTCAAAGTTGCATGCTTGCCAAATTATATGTTGTAGTGTTTAATTTGTACTGTTACCTCAGAAAGTAAGAAGCTTAGTTGTGTTTGTGTTATTTGAAGGATATCAATTTCTGCTAATTTAGCTACTTTTGACAAGTGATGGTTAGCTTCCATTAGGTTATTTGGTAGATTATTATCAAGGTATTGTAAACAGTTGTTAATATGTTTTAAAATAGAATGCAGTTTAGTAGCTTTTAGTAAAAGTGTAAAGAAAGGCTTTGGTGTTATGAAGGTATATGAAATATATTTGTTTATTGTTTCTTTAGTTTTTGCTAATCAAAAATTCCAAGTCTTATTTATCTCATCTTTGTTCATATTAAGTAGAGAAGTAGCTTCTGAGTTGAATATGTTATCTATTGCATTTTCAAAATTGCTTCAGTCTTCTGATATCATTTTGTTAAATAAATAAATTTTTTTTTTCTTTTTGTTTCTGAAATTTTTTTTGTAATAAGAAGTTAGTGTGCCAAGTTGTATGCAAAATACAATGATCACTATTAGAGATGTATAAAGTATTCACTAGTAATAGAGGTTCAAATGCTAGTAGTATATTTAAAGAGATCCTGAGGTCATTAATTTGACTAGCATTGTTAGGGCCTTGCCAGGTAGATGCTTGAATATTGTAAAAAGTTAGAAGGTTAGTTAAATTAGCAGTATTTAGTTCAGTAAATAGTAAGTAATATTTGTCTTTATATTAGTTAGCATTAAAGTCTTCTAGTATGATTAGGTGCCAGTTTCTAGTTTTAGCTTCTGTAGTCCAGATGAGCAGTTGATATTGAGTACACTTTAAGAGAGAGGCATGGTTTGAAGGAAGATAGGTTGAGATAATGTGAGATTTGTTGTTATTAGAAAAAAAGAAGTCTATGCAAATTGCAATGTCTAGTAAGTATTAATTTTATGAATATATGATTGTAATTGGTTGCAGATCATTAAAGCTATTTTTAGGCTGGTTTTACATTAATTTTGTTTGTAAAGTATAAAATTCGAGGTATATATCTTGTATAGTAGATTAGTTAGTAATCTTGTTATTGATTCTTTTATTTTAGTTTCTATAAGAGAGACTATATGCAAGTTTGATGTTGTACAGTATTTGATCTATGTTTGCATTTTTAAAATATCATTGGCTTTTCTAATATTATGAGTAGCTATGTTGATTTTTTCATTTAGATTTAGTTCAGGTAAGTTTAATTCTTCTTCAACTAATTGTAGATTAATTGTTGTGTTGTTGTCATTAGTATTTAGTATATTTGGATTATTAGTTGATATTATTATTGTTGGCATTTAGATGAAAATATCTTTTAGCTTGGTTCTGGAAGATGTAGTAGTGCTAATATGTTGTCAGGAATATTGTTAATTGTAAAATGTTAACATAGCAGATCAATTGTGTCTTTGACTTTGGTCTGCTGTATAATAGACATAGATATTTTTGTGATATCAATGTTCTTTGTATTTATGAATTCTTTAATTTCAGTTGATGAGTTTGGAATCACTGGTTTAGATAGAGACTTGGCTTTGTCTAAGTTTGTGTTATGCATATTGGCATCTTTGATATTTGTAAATATTTTAATCCAAAAATCCAGAATGTGATAGAAATGATATTTTTGTTTAAGTTGTTGAGCTAAATTTACTAATATTTTAGTTGAAGTTATTGGTATTATGATGCTAAAATCTTTAATAAGTTCTGGATTTTTTGGTAAATCTAGCTTGTCTGTAAGGTTTGCTGTCATTATATCAGATGATAATAAAAGTGAAAATTTGTAGAAAGTGTAATTTGGTTAATAAAGTGTTTTGCCATCTGGTTGTTTGTAATAGAATAAGTGAAGGTGTCAGGCATTTTAATTTTTTTAGATCTATGGTAATGATGGTTTAACTTTGAAGTAGTCATTTGAAAGCCTTCTAAAAGAGAATTCTTCTTTGAGTTGTTTTATAATTTGCATAAGATTGGTATCTGGATCTTGTAGATCAATTGAAAAATGAAGCCTGTATTTGTTGCTTAGATTCTGATATGCCAATGGTAGTGGTTTTTTTGATGATAGTAAGTTGAAGAAATTGGAAGGTATACTATTACATATATAGTAATCTTACAGTTTCTTATTAAAGTATGCCAAGTTATTTAGTTGACTATGTTCTGTAATAGGAAAGAGGTCTCTTATTTTTGAATATAATTCATGTATACTTTTCAGAATTGGGTTTAAGGTTGCAAATTATTTTTTTAGCAGTTGGTCAAAGTTGTAAATTCTATATAATTCAGCTACAATAGCTTTTGTTTGTGATTTTTGTTTTATAGGAAGTTCAAAAGAAAGTTTTTGTAAGTTCTCTTGTAATATTTTACTTAAATTTGCTAGGAGGAGGGTTAGTTGTGAGAAGAAGACATTCTGTACTGCTTCTTGTATTTTTTTAAATTCAATTAGAGTTTCATCTTTAGTAAAGCCTTTATAATATTTAATTAAATAACATATAGTCTTGGCTATATTTGTTGTAAAGTTTGTATTAGTGAGGTAGTTGATCATAATTTTCTGTTTAAGCTTGGTATATATAGTATCTCTAATTGCTCTTGTTGTAATTATGATTTCATGCTAGGTTTTATAATTTTTGATTGCTTCTCTAAACAGGTCTTTGTATATAGTTTGGTGAAAAGGTATAGATCATTTATCTTTTGTAAATTTAAGAAATAAGACACAGTTCTGATGTTTGAATTTTGCCTTGATTGCAGATGATGAGAGAAGTTAGTTGGTTTAGTTTGCAACTTGTGCACTGTAAACTTGAAAATTCCTTTTTTTGTTTTAAGTGCAATAATAATTTTATCATATTTCCAAACATCTTTATTAAAAAGTTGGGAGATTCTATTTTATAATTTGTTACATATACTGTCTATTCATTCTTGAGTATAGTCTATCTCCATTTTGGTTTGTATTTTATTAGACATAAAAATATTTTTTTTGGTTATTTGGCTGTAAATAAATAGTTTGTATTCTCTGAATTGTTATCTATAGTTGCAACAGATTTTGTATCCATGTGGTTATTATCTATATTTGTATGTTCTTTGTTATCTAGGATGTTGTGTTAGTTGTCTGTCTGGTTTAGACTATTGTTAATGCTGAGGTTTTCTAAATTAGGTTCTATTGGAGATATAAGATTAGTTAATTTTATTGGTATATTATCAAAATTGGTTTGTACAAGTTTGTTGTTGTTGTTGTTTACATATAATGATGTCATGATTGAATTTAACAGGGATGAGCTGGATTGTCTACTTTTTGTATTAGTTTGGGGTCTTGGAAGAAGAGTTTGTTATTTTTTCACTAGTATATCAAAGTAGGTGAAGTCTTTTTTGATACATTTTGCCTTTCAAAGAACTGTTGTTGCATAAACTTGTAGTTTGTTTTCCCATCTGTAATTTTAGTATAGTCTCAAAGAAAAATATAAGTAAGAGGCCTATAGGCCTATGTTGACTTTTTTTGTTTGTTGAAGTGCTGTTGGTCCCACTTTGTTTTTTTTTAATCTTGTCTAAGTTTTCTGGTTTATCTTGTCTATTACCTGTGAGCCCAAGGCCAAAGGCAGCTATTAGTTACTAAAAATTTAATTACTTTATAAATTTCTATGTATATATTTTGCTGATTATTTGTTTACTTAGTATTTTGTAATCTACAAAAGAGAGTTTATTAATTTTTTTAAAAATTTTTAAGTTTTGATCAAATATATTTTAGTATCTATCTGACCAATTTTGATAGAAATTTTTTATTTTATTTTTAAATTCTATAAAACTAAATAAATAAAAATAGTTATTAAGTTTGGTTAAATAGTATTTAATATTTTAATTAAACTTTAAATATAAAAATAATTAATACTTAATAAAAATTTACCAAAATGATCTTCATTACATAATCTATTAATTGTTTTTGTTATAGTTAGAGTACTAACAGATGCATATATTTTAACTTTAGAATAAGTATTTTAGCACATAACAGGTTTTAAATTTATAATAGATATATACAAATTATATAAATTAGTACATATCTGTAGATAGTCTGAGAGTACTAATAATTTCATATGATCTAATAATTACTGAGTTTCTTGTTTTTTTTAATTTTCTTATCTTATTTTTATAATAAAGAAGTTTATAAATCTATAATATTTTAAACATGATATGAATTTAATATAAAAATAACATAACTTTAATAATTTATACTATAATTATACCAATTAAAAAGTTAGATCTTTTTAAGTCATAAATCTAAAATTATACTTTAATAGCATTAACATTATATATTTAAAAAATACTAACAAGAAGCAACTCTTTTTATAAATCACTTATACTAAAACTAAGAAAACACATTTAATTATTTCTTAACTTTTACTAAGTAAACCTTACTTGGCTCCTTAAGTAAAGTTGTTAATCATACTTTTTTTCTTCTAGGTGACTGTTTTTTAAGTTCCAAAAACACTTGGCTGCTGAGAAAAGTTTAAAAAAACTAAAAATTTGATTTTTGTTTATTTTTACAAAATTTTACTAATTAAACATTTCTTCGTATCTATTTAAAAGTTGTTCAGCTTATTGAGACAAACATTTTGATATATAATTTATTCAAAATAGACCAAAACTCATAGAGATACAAGCAAAAACAAAAACTTACTCTTTGCAGATTTTTTTATTGGCATTTTAGAAAATTTTGCAGTGGTGCTCTGGAAATTTCACTTTTCTGATATTTATTAGAATTTTCTAAACATCCAATTAGCTTATCTGAAGCTAACACATCTTTCCAAATTCTTCTAACTAGTCTAGAAACTTCTAAATCAAACAAATTTATTTAAAAAACATACTTAAAAATCTATTTTTAGAACAAAATGCCAACCTTGATAATAGTTGCATCTGATACTATCAATCTTAACTATTTTTACCAAAAGTGTTCTAAATGCTTTGGAATTGGTATTCTTGAAGATGCAGTTAATACATCATACTCATTTTTGCAAATAAGCAACTAAATAATTTGTTCTACTACAGAACTTAGAGGAGGAACAAAAAGTTGTCAATACTTTAAAGCATCTGAATTTAGTTCTATTATTACATACTTTTATAGAAAGTTCTACACTTATTTTATCTCAACTACCAACTAAATTTAAAACAACATGAAGTCAATTCTATTAATAAAAAATCCAAAAACAAGAAATCTTTAGCAAACAATATCACAAATTCTACTAAATTTATTTTATTAGCATCTACAGCATCACCTTCACCTACTACACACAATTACTAATGTAGTAAATGCAACTTGTCTATTACCTGTAAAGAAATAAATAACCAACATTATATGATAGCAGACACTATTCTATACAATACCAAATTTTATCACAAAACTAATGCAAATATTTAACAACCTATTCAATTATTAAGTTCTTCTCTTACATTGATCCAAAAACTTCAACAAATGATTAGTTTCTATAACCTACTAGTATCTGAATTTACTTTCATAAGATTAGCTACAAGTAATACTAGCAATCCAAATGTTATGAACTTGAACAACAATATAATTTATAGCAATAGCCAACAATCGCTATACTCAAACAAGCAATTACAACAACAACAACAACCAGACAAATAACATCAACCAGATAAACAACAACAACAGAAAATACAACCCAACACTAACAACAATCAACAATAAATCAAAGCCAATCCAATATTTGATTAGCTTGTAAACTTTTCTGCAACTGAAGAAATAAAAAATAAATCACAATTGCAAACAGACTTTGCCAAAAAAATCTTTAATTTCCTTAAACAACATTTATTCAACTTCAAACCCAGAACTGAAATCAAACCTAAAATTGGTGATCGACCAGTTTTTAAAGCTAGTTTCTACTATATAATCTGCAAAATGGCAAGAGAAAGACCCCAATTTCTAGTTGAGTTTATTCAGAAAAACAATCCAAATACTGGCAAAACTATAACAATTTCTTTTGATATACTTGAAGAAACTTTAAAAAAATTAATTCTTATATTTATTACTGTATTCTTTACAAAATATAATTATTCAAAAATATTTGCTTCATCTGCAACTATTCCTTTTTATACAAGCTCAAATTGATTACAATTCTGCATTAACCTTGCATGTCTTCATCTTTATCTTACAAACAACTACCAAGCCATTGACTACATAAAATTGCTAAAGATATTCAACTTTGATCCAAAAGGTTTAGAATTTTATCTGAAGTAGTTGACTTTGATAAAGAAAAACAATATCTTATGATCAGCTCTAATAGCAAATTTAAAATATATCTTAAATTTAATATTTCCAAAACACTCTTTTTACAAAAACTCAATATTCCATTCTTAAAAATTCACTTAATTATTTTAAACAGTGGTTTAAACAATTTTTTTCATTATATAATCATCAATTTACCAAATCTATAAATGAAACTAAGGTTTTTAATACACTTAAATACCAATTCTAATAAAAATTCATTTTTTATCTTAAAGAAATTATGTCTACCAAACTGAGCTTTACAAAATCTAACAACTTATAAGAACATTATAACAAAGCAATTAAACATACTAATCATCATATTCTTCCTTGTACAGATATGAACTGCATCTACTTAAATAAAACAGAATAATCAAAAAATGAAAAAAAGTTAAACCTAACAATTTTAAAGAACTATTTTAATACTATGAACACTCTTCTCAACTTCTTAAAAATATTTTTCAAAAATTCTATATTGACTTTTTTAAACAAGAAAATAAAATCTGACAACAACCCAAACTTGACTCCTCTCTATTTTACAAAAACAACAAACATGAGATTTTTTAATAAACAAATTCCAACTTTATTACTTGACAAACTTGCAAGTGATGCAGAAAACTCTGCTTACAAAGCTAATAATATTTCAACTAACTCCAAATGCTACAACTACTATTTTTATCTATATTTAAACCTTTATTAAAATGTTGCAGCTTAAAATCACAATATAGATAAGCTTAACAAGCAACAAGTAATTGACATTCTTACAACTAAACTTATTAGCATTGAATTTTCTTGCAAGGATTTTAACTTTTTATTACTTCTATGATAAAACACTTATCTACTTTCGAATCACAAATTATTTTTAAGAAATAGCCTATCCTAAGACAAACAAAATTATACAAAAAAAATTCTATATAAAATATAAAACACTACCCTTAATTACAGAGTTCTTTTTATCAAAGATATCCTTTTTCAATAAACTTGTCTTCTACAATCTTCATAAATGCAGCCACTACTTACCAAAAGATACACACTTAGTAGTTGATAAGGAAAATAATATAAGTGAGCAGGTAGTAAAGCATATTTACATGGAAGGCCAGAATGATAATAGTCAGAAACCAATATATAGGGCAGACTATAGTACCTTGAACAGTTGTAAGAGCTGAGCATATGGTGATCAACCCTGTAGAAAATAATTCTAAAAGATCATTTTTAACAATTTTAGCTCTCTATAATCTTAATATATGTTTTAATAAATTCCTTCTTCATTATAACATACCTCTTCTTCCTTATAATTAAATTATTCAAACACTTATATAGCATATTGATAAATACAATCACAACCAAAAAGTTACTAATATTACATTCTCTGTTAATTTTATTTATAGTGAAACTCATATGTATATACCTTCCTAATGATTTACTTCTTCTTAATTATATTATCATTTCTTCTTATCTTCTTTCTAAATTTTATAATCTTCTCTTTAAATCATATTCTTTCAACTCTACTTCCAACATATCAGACTTATTTCTTAACAATACTTCATCTTTACATCTACTAACAACCAGGCCACAAACCTTTATACCAACCCAAAACTTATATGATCTACATCTAAATATTGCTACATACAATGTTCGAAGCTTTAATACAACAACTAAAAAGAAAGCTTGGCAAAACTACTGTCTCTACAACAATATCAATATAGCATGTATTACTGAAACAAAAATTATTAACAAAACTAATCTTTAGTTTTGCAATAATAATCTTTTTACCTATTTCTGGCCAACTTTGAAAACTCAGCAGAAGGCACTGTTATTATAATTCATAATTAACTTAAACCTTATATATATAATTGTTAAACACATCCAGGTAAAGCTATTGCTTTAGACCTTTTTTTAAAAGAAATATTAAAATTTGAATTAAAGGCCTGTAATGGGTCCCATGGTCCAGTCTGGCCTGTAAATTTTTGTGAGCTGAGCTGGACTTGAAGCAAAATTTTATATTTGCAAGCCAGGCTAGGCTAAAAAAGTTGCAAAACATTATAATTGCAGGCTAGTACAGACCTAAAATTTTGTAAAATTATATAAGAAATTTTTGCAAGCTGAGCTAAAGAAAAAAATTAATATATATGGGCCAGGTCAAACCAGGCTAGCAAAAAAATAGTAACTCTAAATGCAGGCTAGGTCATGCCAGAAAAAAATTTTTAACTCTAAATGCAGGCCAGGTCAGGCCTCAAAAATAGGCAATTTATAGGCCCTTACTTCATATTATTGCAATTTATTTTTTCTTTACTAATATGCAGAAATGGAATAAATCACAAAACATAGTAATTACATAGATTCTACAAGCCTATTAATTAAATTTATATCCAATTGTTATTAGAAACTTTAACACACATGACAACATTTATAGCTTCTCATTTAAATTTCAACTTATTAACTATCTATATTAATCTAATATATACGATCTTGAAGTATATATTAACAAAAAACACTACATATGGTCAAACAATACTAGTCAAAACCATATTGACTACATTTGGACTAACTCATTTAACATACAGTTCTTTTTTTCATATAGACTTGATAATAGTAATATTTCTATATTAAGTGATCATTCTATTCTTCTTTTCTCTTGAACTTTTACTAATACATATAGTAAACTATTACAATATCATACTGGTATTAGTCATAAAATCTTTAACTACAAAGCTATGTTATTAGAAAGTTGGACAAAATTTTCTGATCTTCTTTTCTCTAATCCAAAACACACAACACTCTACTTAACTATAATACAAATAAGAGTATCGGAATTACCTGGCACAAAATCAAACACTCAATCATTAATACTGCAATGCATTCTATCTCTAACAAAAAATTACACAAACATAGCTATAATTACCAATACTCTTCTCACAGCACCTTACTTAATTTATTACTTAAAGAACTTGGTCACTTAATCAAAATTTTGAAAAATTCTAACTAATCTTAATATTAATCAGATTAATTCAAGAATTCAAAATATCAATTCAAGATCCTAGTGCAACATTTATACTCTTATCTTTCATTAATATTCACAACTCAACCAGTGGATCCAACATGTACAAGATATTTAAAAACAATTCTACCCTGCTTATTATCTTAAAAACTCTTTTTTACTTCAACAACAAATTTAATAAGCTACTGAAAAAAGATATAAAACACTTTCTACACATCTCAAATATGCTATTAATAGCATTTTTAATTACTATAAAGCTTCTATTTAGTTTTTTAACATTAAACTTCTTGACCAAATAGTTACAAATCCAAACCTTATTAAACTTCATATACAATCTTATTTTTATAACTGAATAGCTTATCAACTAACTGACCAAACCCTTTTTAATAACTTTTGGTCTATACAATATTAACTACTATCACATATCAATACTCAATAGTATAACTTTTTTTCTTTCTTATTACTAAAGAAGAAGTTACTCAAACTATAGCAAAGCTTTCTAATAAAAAAGCCTGTGATCCTATAGACATTAGTTATGAAATACTTAAACATGTTGGCACTACCTGCATTAAAGCTATAACTGCTTTGTTTAATCACTGTCTTGTTTCAGATCAAACTTTTAAACAATAAGAGCATAGCAAAATCTACTCTATTTCTAAATGAAATACATTCGATGAAGACCTCAATCTTACTTACCCAATAAGTCTTATTAAATACACTTACAAAGTCTATACAAAATTTATTATTAATAAAAATAGTAATATATTTTCAAAACATTCTATACTCTTACTATACAACTATGTTGCCTTACCTAATAATTGTACTTCTACATCTATTTATATATTTAACAATATTACTAAAGATGCATTATGCAACCAAAAAGCCATTTGGCTTCTATTTCAAGATATGAGTAAAGCTTATAATTTTGTTAATTTGAATCTTCTTCAACACTTATTTCAGTGTCTTGCACTTTCTAGTTTTATTATCAACATTATCATTAACTTATTTACTAACTGACAAGATCAAGTTATCACAAATCTTGGCCTTACTTTGTACTTAATGATATTGACCAGAATGAAACTATTACTTCTCTCTTGTGAAAAATTTATTATGATCCACTCATTTCATACATTCACAATAACTTTAATGATTATTTTACAAAAGTTTCTTGGCTAATTAATCTTAAAGATCTAATATATAACAAACTTGAATCACACTGTTCAGTTCTTGCTTACATGGATGACACTCTTTGAATTGCATCTTTACAGTAAAAACTTTTACAAATTCTTAACATAGCAGAATTTTTTTACAATATGATAAACATTTAAATTAATCCTACTAAATCTATATTTACAACTAATAAACATTTAACCAATTACAATCTTATTATATACAATAATCATCTACTTAACCTTCATTCTTCAAGTAAACTATTCAAGTTTTTATAATACTAGTTTACACTTAATAACAAATAAACAAAACATACAAAGCTTATTATAGCTGAGTTTTCACATCTTATTAAAATTGCAAACACTAAACAAATTACTAATATATATGTATGATATATTATTAATATAGTTATTATTTCTACAATCAAATATCATCTTCATAACATAATTCTTAGCCAAAACACTTGTAACAAAATTCTTACAAACTATATTGAACTTGTTAAAAGCAAAGCCAAACTTAGTTATACAACTTTTACAGTACTTTACTTCATTCACAATTATATAATATTTGCAATATATAGGATATTCAACTACAACCCCATATCACAAATTATACTAAAGACTTAACTCTCTTGATCTTTTTGGTATTAGTACTTATATTTGACTTTAGCAACTTCAAAATAATCTTTAATCACCTACTAGTATATTAATATACAATAATTCTACTATTGATAAACCAAACAAATGTTCTATTAACTTCAAAATTATTTAGCTTTTCAAACATTTCAATATAATATTTACTTCTAACCCAACTTACAACATTCTATATACTATTCAAGAGGGCTCTATCTTATTAGAATCTCTTTTCTGCTCAAATCATAAATACCTAATCTTCAAAAAACAACTTAAATATTATGGTATCCTATATTTAGACCAACTTAGTATATTCAATAATTTATGCTTACTGAACTGGAAACACATCTCTTCTTGCATTTATAAAATTCTAAAAGGCAAACAACCTCTCTGGTTTACCTATTTAGAAAACCAAGTTACAAGTTATTCCTATAACCATACACTATACTTATATTTACACCTACCTGATACTAATTACTATAGCTATACAACTGGACACTTCTTATTATATAAAAAATTCTGACTTATTATAGTACTTGATAACCAATTCATTACTAGTAAAGCCAGAAGACAATCTTCTCAATCTGGCACTGTGCTTATTACTCACTGGCAATGTCAAATTGAATTACAATTTATTTGCTTATATCTATTTGCATCTATTTAATCAAAGGCAATCCTAGTTGTTTCATTAACTTATATACATTTAATAATAAATGCATAATCACTATTCCTACTAATTATTCAACTCAATTTTTTGGTCAAATTAATACAAATAACAAATCTCTTAACTTTATTTGAACCTCTTATACTCAGTTGCAATCAGACACCTTATTCAAACTTCAAGTCTACTCAATATTATTATTTTAACAAACTCAATTCTAACTATCTTTGAACTCTGTACACTAACTTATAAACTTCAAAAAATTGCTAATTACAATACTAACTAACAAGAACTCCATTTCTATACTGATGGCTCTGTTATTAATTTGGGTACTTCTCAATGCTCTATAAGCATTGGATAGGTCCAAGTTGATAATAATTCTATACTGCATACATTTCAGACACAAGTCAAACTTAGGCCATGCTCATTCAAATCAGAATTTACTGCTATCTTATTAGCTCTTATTACTACTCCTAGAAACTGTACTGTAAATTTATATACAAACTCTCAATCTGTAATTTCAAAATACCAAAAGCTTTTAAATTCCTCTACTACTCTAGCATATTTATATATATCATACTTTTCACTTTGGAACACATGTTAACTTTATTAACTCATATAAAATTTAAATTATCTTTCAAAAAGTCACTACTTATCAAGATAATACATATAATAATTTAGCTGATTAACTTGCATATAATTATTATAACCTGTTATATTTTACTTTCATGTCATATAATATTTATAATTTAGCTTATATTCTTATTTTTGAGAATTTTTCTCTTAAACTACCAACTTATCACATATTAATATAATTTGTTATACATATATTTATACACTATAGATTATTCAAAACTACTTCCTTAAATGGAAAAAAATTCTTAACCAAATCAATTGGCAAGCCACTTGGCTGTATATCAATAACAATCAAAAAATTTCAAACTTCTTATATAGCTTTCAATCATCTACTCTTAAATCCTTTAGAATTAAAATTTTATTAAATGAACTTCCTGCTCTACACACTTTATACAAATGTTATTACTCATATTTATCTACTTGTCACCAATGTCAACATACCAGCTCTTATCTTAATTAGATAACTTGCCCATCTGATCAACTATTAAATAATCTTATAAATGAATCATTACAATATACTCTTAATATTACTATTCTTAATACTATTTCAAAAATTATAACTAATCTACATCATCAAATCAAACAACTAAACTGCATGTCTAGTTACAGTATACCAGACCTACCTTCAATTTTTTCAACTTTATTAGTATTAGTACCAAATGAAATTATTACTATAATTACAGACTTATCATCTCCAAAAATATTTATAGCACTTATTACTAAATTCTTACTTCATCTTAATCAACAAATTTTTATCACAAAATTTGGATTCCTTACTGTATTTCAAGATTTACAATTCATTTTCTTACTTCTAATTTATCTTTTAATTCTACTTTGCAATTAGTGCAAACTTCTTTTCTTAATACTATTAGCTCTAAGATTAATTCTTGGTATATATAATAGATTAAATATCAAACTAATCTTTTATACATTATTACTAATACTAAATCTAAATAAGCCTTGGTCACTCCAGTTGGTTTAGGTCATAGATAAATTAGTCTGAACTTCTATTCTTACTATAATATTTTAAAAATAGATTTAATCTTTATGTAAAAATCTCAGTTAAATATTCAATAAAGATAGAGCCATGGTTTCACTATTAACATTAAAAAAAAAAAATACTAACAAATATATATTTTTAGAAGTTAATATTATTTCAAAAACTAAATATGTATTTAGCAAGACATATACATATAGTTGGTGATAAATTTATTAAATTATGACATTATGGTATTCTATTATATAGTATAATTAATTTTATTATAGTACCTAATTTTTATAAATATTATATACTATAATACTATAATATTATAACTATAATGTTATAGCCATAGCTATAATACTGTAACAATAATGCTATAATACTACAACACTATATTATCTAGTTATTATACTAATTTTGTTACAGTAAATTCGCAATTTGATTAATTAACAATTGAGATATATAAAATTTGGTTTGCATTACATAATTGTCTATATAATTTTTGGTTAGAATTAATTTTTTTACTTTTTTATTCTAAAAATAGAAATTTTTAAAGAAATAAGCTACATAATGATAAAATTAGTCTAGTAATATTTTTGTTTAATAAGCAGTTTTGGTTTTATTAGACCAAATAATTTATTTAAATTTAATTGTTAGTACTTTAATAGTATTATATAAAGAATTAAAGTTTTGTAAAGTTGGAGTAATTATTTATTTAATAAAATTAAACATATATTTTGTTTTATATAAATTTGCAATATTACAAATTTTTATTATTATTACTAAATAAATTATAAAATATGACAACTATAAATACAAACACTTAAAGATATATAGTTATGTTTAATTTCTTTAAAAAATTCTTTTTCATTTGCTCATTCTTTTTTTTCTCTTACATGATTTTTGTGTAACATTAAATTATTGCTACAATCGTTTTTATAATAAATTAATTAATATTACTTAAAATAGTATCCAAATTTTTATTGATTTTTCTTCTTTTACTAATTTGATTTTGTATACTATTACAAGGCTTTTTTGGAACATATAACTAAATTGTTACATTAAGCCATTCTTGCCACACCAGCCATATCTTGTACTATATAGGTTATACAAAATTATTCTCAAGATTATACAAAGATACAGCAGCCACAGTAGCTACAGTTTTACATCATACTCCTGTTCAGTAAACTTTTGCTATTATAAATTTTATATATTAAAATCTTTAATAATTAATAACAAAAATTTTTACTAAATAATATTAACTTTTATTCTTAAGTATACCTGTAGTATTTTTTTTTTCTATCAAACAGAATGCCTACTTTGATTACTCAAGAGCCAGATCATTTTGATCTTGACTATTTTTATAACAAGTATAATGATCATTATAGTACAATGATCTGAAAAATACAACTTACATAATTTAAAGTGATGTTATTTGCATTTAACCCATCTGAATGCAATATCACTAAATCTTTTCACTATTTTAAAGCTTCTACTCAACCTATTATTGTTCACTATTATTGTCAAAAATTTTACACTCTCTTTATTTCTAATAACCTTAACATTCCACCTAGACAAGCAACTCCTTCTTCTTCTTCCCAAAAATTCATATATATGGATATTGATATTATATCTAAACAAGTCAAATAACTTAAAGAAATTATTTCTCAATCACCAATTACAAAAATAACTACTGTTCTTCCATTACTATTCCTTTGAATTATTCTACAACTCAACAAGAAACTTCATCTAGTTCAACACAAACTTCTCAAATCCAAGTACATTCTTATCATGTCCAAACTTATATTATTTGTTAAAATAAAAACATCTTATATGTTTTCTTAGAAAATAATACACACTTACTTCTTGATAAATATATTCTTATCATTAAAGGATTTCTAGCATATCCTTAATGTATTTACAAACTCAACCTCAAATCTATTACTTAAATCAAAGCACTCATTTTTATACAAATCCAGACTGTATTTATAATTAAACTTATTACAATATTTAAAAAAGAGAAAATTTTAATTTTCAAAAAATTCTTAGGATTATTAAAACAATATCAACAAAATTAACAAAAACAACAAAATTTATATCAAAAACAACATATTACCAAGAATCTTTTTATTTCTAAACTTATACCTCTTACCTCTATTACAGATGAAATAATTAATAATGAACAACAACAACACCAAAAATCAAATGAACAATTCTATAATAAAGCAGTAAGATCTAAACTCAACTTATCATTTGACTGACTAGCAAATTTTTTAGTTACTAATAAAATGCAAAATCATACAAAATTAGAAACTGAGATATCATATCAACTTTTTAATTTTCTTAAAAAACACTTATATAATTTTTATCTTGATAAAATCTTTAAAGAAGTTACAGAAACTAAATATGTACTTAAAGCTAGTTTCTATTTGTTGATTAGACAAATAGCTAATACTAGACCAAAATTTCTTATTAATTTAATCCAAAAACGCAACTTT
The DNA here is from genome assembly GCA_910591915.1 of Cetraspora pellucida. Lineage (NCBI taxonomy): Eukaryota > Fungi > Glomeromycota > Glomeromycetes > Diversisporales > Gigasporaceae > Cetraspora > Cetraspora pellucida. The sequence goes on from CAJVQA010000591.1 coordinate 26,811, forward strand.
GAAACAGATAAAGCTACAACAATCTTCTTTAATATTTTAGAAGAAAGTTTTAAAAAACTTATTTATACATTCACAACAGTCTTTTTCACCAAACTCAACTATCCTGAAATATTTGCCTTCTTTGCAACAATTCTATTAATTAAAACTAAAAATTGTCTACAATTTTGCCTCAAACTTGCTTACTTACATTTATATCTTTCTAATAATTACCAAGCAATCAACTATACAAAATTTGCTAAATATATCAAACTTAGACCTAAAAGGTTTAAAATAACATCTGAGGTTAATAATTTCGATAAAGAACAACAATATCTTTTTATCAAAATGGATAACTAATTCAACATCAAACTGAATTTTAACTTTTTAAATTCCTTTTTCTTGACAAATATAATATACCATCACTTAAAAACTCATTCAATAATTTTAATAAATAGTTTAAAAAAGCCTTTTCATTATATAGCTAACAATTTTCTAATACAATTAACAAAACCAAAGTATCCAACTATCTTAAATATGAATTCAAACAACATTTTATCCTATATCTGAAAAGCCTTTTGCCAACTAATATTGAATTTATAAAACTAACTAATTTTCAAAAATACTGTTATAAAACTTTTAGACATACCAATTATTATGTACTTATCTGTACAGACTCTAAATGTCCTTATCTTGAATCAACTGATACAAAAGATAAAATAAAAGAAGCTGATACTAATTCAAAGAAAACCTTTATACCACAACCTATACACAACTCATCTATACTTATTAAGAATATATTTGAAACATCTTACAAAACCTATCTCAAAGAAGATACTGAATTATAAAATAAACCTTTTCTCAATGCATTTATATTTTATTTTAAAGGCAAATATAAAGCCACATTTACAAAACCAATTCTACTTTAATTCACAATAACTAGCAATAAAAACAGAAGAATACACTTGCTCCTTTAATGCTGTTAAAACTAATCCTAAATGACAAGGATTTTACTTTTATCAATATTTATTTATATACTATAATATTGCTGCTTAAAACTACAATATTGACAAAATAGATAAACAACAAGCCATCGAGTTTCTTACAGCAAAACTAATTGATACTGACTTTCTAGTCCAAGTCATTACATACTTTGATTGCATACAAGACACCTTTTCAACTTATTCTGAAATAACAAATTCTATAAAGAAAAAGCCTTACCAGAGGCAGAAACAATTCTATATAACAAATTTAATATCAAATTTGAAATACCTATTTCAATTGAAAAGTCACTCTTCTTGAAAAATAAAAAAGAAACTTCGTTTTAATAAATTCTTTTGTAGTACTTATAAAAGCAGCTACAACTTCTAAAATTATGATGTTCTTCATTAATAATAAGTCATTTCTTAAAGAGAATAATGTAAGTGAACAGGTGGTTAAGTCCATTTACATAGAGAACTAAGTTAATGACATCCAGACTCAATGTACAGAGCAGGCTATAGTACTTTTCACAGCTGTGAGAGCTGAGCATACAGTGAACAAAACTACAGAAAAATCTTCTATTTTCTTGAATTCCATTTCATTATCTCACATCAAAGAAGCTCTGCAAGAACCAATTCACAAGAAATTATACAATCCAGACTCTTGCTATAACCAATAGTTAACATGTTTAAACTACCTCTACTTTCTAATCCACAAACACTTAACTAATTCTTAAAACACATCTAATAATACAACTTTACACAATACAATAATTTTAACTATGCACTCAAATTAGCAATCAAACTTAACTACAGTGAATGTTATTTACATCTACCATATATGTCTTAACTCTATTTGATTATTTTTTCCTACAACTATTAGGTTATATCTACTATCCATCTATACCTATTCTCTTTAAATTCTCTTCAATAAACAATAATACATTAAACACTAATTTAATCATAAAGAATAATGAACTTGTTAATATCTATTCTCAATTAGTAGGAACTATCTTCGAAGGCCATAATGAAACCACCATAGCTAAAGAATACTATGACAATATCCAATTTAATATCTGCTATAACAAATTCCTATTTTACAACCACATATCACTAATTTCTTATTCTTAAACTATTGATACTTTCTTACAACACATTCACAGCTTTGGCTATTCAACTGATAACTTATGTAACTATATATTAACTATCAGAAAAGTTTTTAAAGGTGCTATATATCATTAGTAATCCTTAGATTACAATTGATATATAACACCCCTGTGGAGTATCATCGTTAGTGATTACTAACGATATATAACAAAAATTCGTTAAATTTTTTTAAACTTTGACTTATATTTTCTCGATAACTACTAATCCAAATTGGTTCAAATTTTTACTATATATAGTATATATATTCAACTATAAAATATTAAAATTTTAGCCAATTTGAATAATTTGTTCTTGAGAAATAGGTTGTAAAAGATAGTTGATTTTTATAAAAAATTAACTATCATTTACAACCGATTTCTCAAGAAGGAATTATTCAAATTAGCTAAAATTTAAATATTATATAATTGAATATATATACTATATATAGTAAAAATTTGAACCAATTTGGATCAATAGTTATCGAGAAAATATAAGTCAAAGTTTAAAAAAATTTAATGAATTTTATAAAAATCATTACTAATCGATAATGATTATAATCGTTTATAATTGTTATATATCAATAATTGGTATATATTGATAGTAATATATATTGATATATAGCAATTAATCGATATATATTGATTATTTTTAATCTATATATATCGATTAAATGCTATATATCGATACAAATCTGCTTAAAAATTTTCCTGATGACTATCTTTATTAAAAATAACTATAGTGAAGCACATGTCTATCTTCTATTTGAACCTAAACCCTTACCTAATCACTTTGTTCTACCAGTTCAAGCTATCTGGCATTACCCAAACATTCAACTAAAATCTAAGACATTAGTAACAGTCTTTACTATATTAGCATCTTTAGATTACTCATCACTCTTTTCTTTACTTCATACACCTAACTCCAATATCAAACCTGACTCTAACTTTTCCTAAAATGATGATCTTCTTCAACTTAATATCTCAACACATAATATGTAGAGATATAATATACAAGAAAAAATACTATTAAAAGAAAATTACTGTCTAACTCATAATTTATACATAATTAGTCTTATTGAAACAAAAATCACTAAAAACATAAAAACCAAATTTTGAAATACACTTCAATACTTATATTTTTGGTTCAACTCTACAGAATCCAAAGAAGAAACATGTATAATAATTAAAAATAATATTAAATCCTATATATATAACATAAGTACACAACTTGGTAATGCTATTACTATAGACTTTTTCTTTAAAAATGATTATAAATTTAGAATCATTTCAGTATATCTCTCATTAACCAACACTAGCAATTACAGACTTATACAAAATACAGTTACTACATAGACACAACAAGCAATATCTTCAAATCTATAACCTATTATACTTGGAGACTTTAATGCAGACTATAATACTATTATAATATCAATAACTAAATTCCAATTACTTAACTATTTACATAGTACCAACATGTTTGACCTAACAGATTATACTAAAAATCTACAAAATACATAGTACAGTTTATAATATCAGACTAAAAGTAACTATATATAGGCCTATGACTCTATATATCTTACTTACAAGAATACAAACTTGATAATTCATCATCTTCTACTAACAGTGATCACCAAATCTTAACATCAACATGGATATTTCTATTTGTTATGACCAAGATCTAACATAAAAGCAAATGCAAATAATGTATATTTAATTACAAAATTATGTCCAAAGAAGATTAGAACAATTTTACAGATCAAGTAAATTCCAACATAATACAACACCAGATTTCAACTGCAGCAAATATAGCAGAAAGCTTAGAAAAAACATGACACAAAATATACATCAGTATTATCAATGCTGCATTTCAACATATTCCTAACAAAAAATGCACTGTTAGGAATTTTCATCATATATTTATATCAAAAGCAACACAACTATATTATAATCTTAAAACTATAGGTCATATAATACATCATATCAAAAAATATTTTTTTTACCAAATACCATTACCTACTAATATTCATAACTTAATTAATTACATCAACAACACTCATAATTTTATTATTAAACCTCCTTCTAATCATCAATCCAACCTAACTACATGAATACAATATACAAAAACTTTCTAAAAAACACTTTACAATACCAGAAACTTAGAGAATGCTAAGCATCTTAGAAACCATATTAATCTAGCTACTAACAAATGATGTGAGCATTTAACTACCCAACTAACCAAAATGATCAATAGTATACTAAATTGACATACTAATACAGTACATCTTCAAAATATCAAAGCTAACGATAGCCTAATTACTAACTCTATAAAAATTAAACAACATGTTAGCAATCATTACAACAAATAGACAGCCCACCACCCACTTGATGAAGATATTTTTAATAATAATTTGAAAGATATCTATCAACCTAACTACAGTATTAATAAAAAATGATATACTTCTATACTTTAAGAAATTACTATTAAAGAAATTATAAGCATTATATAACAACTACCCAATAACAAGGCCTGCAGCCCAACAGAAATCAGTTATAAAATGATTAAACACTTAGGTTCCAATATGCTATTAGCACTTATAGTATTTTTTAATAAATGTTTAATTATACAAAATATTTTAAAACAATGAAATGCAGCAGAATATATTCTATTTCAAAAAAACCAAAGTTTGATAGAAACCTCAACAATACATAACCTATTAGTTTAATTGAACATACTAAAAAACTATATACTAAAATTCTTACTAACAGACTATTACCTGTTTTAACAAAACATCAAATTCTTAACTCATATAACTATATTACACTTTCTAGTAATTCAACTAATAATCCAATCTACATACTCAATAACTTTCTTGAAGATGCTAAATGTATTAAAAAACATATTTGGATTCTATCTCAGAATATAAATAAAGCTTATAATTCTGTTAATATAAACCTGTTAACCAAAGATCTTAAGAGACTTAACATGTCTTATCAATTAGTTAATATATTTACTAATCTCCTATGTAATCAATCTAACCTAGTTATTACTAATCTTGAACCTACACTCTCATATGAAATATAAGATGATATAGACCAAGGTGAAACCATAACCTCTCTTCTTTGGCAAATCTACTATGATTTCTTAATAAGCCATATATATAATATATATTAGGGTTCCGCAATTTGATTTGATTTGATTTGATTTGATCAAATATTTGAGTTCAAATCAAATTCAAATCTGAAATT
>CAJVQA010000592.1:0-32154 GCA_910591915.1 Cetraspora pellucida
AATCTTAATTTCTATATCACTTTTTCAGTTATATTTATTAAGTCTAACAAAATAATGTATATCAGGAATTGATTCTGTGCGATTTTCCTTATTAAATTGCATATTAATTATTTAAGTCTAACCAAAATAAGTCTAACAGTCCTTATTACCCCATAAATAAGTCTAACGAAAAATTAAGTCTAACTAAAATAAGTCTAACAGTCCTTATTACCCTATAAATAAGTTTAACAAAAAATTAAGTCTAACAAAATAATGTATATTAGGAATTGATTCTGCACGATTTTCCTCATTAAATTATTTAAGTCTAATCAAAATAAGTCTAACGGTCCTTATTACCCTATAAATAAGTCTAATGAAAAATTAAATCTAACCAAAATAAGTCTAATGGTCCTTATTACCCTATAAATAAGTCTAACGAAAAATTAAGTTTAACCAAATAAGTCTAACAGTTTTTGTTCTAACTTTTCTTTAATCAAGAATTGCTTCTGCAAAGGTTTGCACATTAATTAGCATATCGAAAAATCATGTGACCTTTTAAATCTAACGAATTTTACCATAGACAAGAATGGCTTCTATACAAGCTAGCTCATTAAATTGCATAATCTTTAAATAAATCTAACGAGGTTTTTGTCCCAACTTTTTCTAAGTCAAGAATATGTTCAGAGTAGGCCAGATTACTATATAGCATAACTAATATTTAAGAAAAGTCTATATCAGGAACTACTTCTAAGTGAGCTAGCTCTTTGAAAAAGTATATTAATCTTTAAGTCTACTAAAAAAATTTAAATTAATTAAGTTTCCCATTAATAAATCTAACGAAAATTGTAAATAAAGGATTGGTTTTGGGCAGGCTAGCTCTATAACTAGCATGTTTTATATAAAAGTCTAACAAAAATATCTCCTGTAAAAATCCAGAAAAATCCACGGAATTGCTCCAACTTTTTCTTAGTTAAGAACAGGTTCTGCGCAGAATAGCCTAATAAATAGCATATAAATTTAATGAAAAAATTTAAGTCTAACTATTCAATCCTGCCAGAAAATTTTATAAGTCTAACAAGAAATATATATTAGAAATTGGCTTTGTGCTGGCTAACTTCTTATCTAATACATTATTCATTTAAGTCTAACGATTCAACCCTACTGGGGAAATTTATTCTGGCCGGCAACTATCACAATATTCTCCCTCATCTATTTTTATTAGAAGGAGGCATACCCTGCAGAGAGTAATATTAAGAATTACAAGCCTGTCTCTATGGGCGACCATTAATTGCTCAAAAGTTTCTTTTTGCATGTTTGATCGAAGACTTTTTTGTATTTCTTGTATCACTAATCGAAGTCTTTCTCCTATTTCTGATCGAAGTTTTTCATAGTATTGAGTAACATAATAGCCTCTAACATGATCTGGGCATCGGCCACAAGCAGAAGCTGTAGGCTTTCCACAATCAGAGCATGGTACTCATTTTTTAGCTTTCCAATAAAATCAGCAACCTTCTGGGCGAATGCAAGAGTTATTACAAGCCTTTCCAGTATTGCAGAGAAATGGGCAAGAATATTCACCGATCATTCTTTTTTTTATTACTAGAATCGAAAAGATTAATTAATAATTAGTTAATGCCTCAGTTTTGCAATAGCTAGAACTGCTTTGGAAAGCTTGTAAATACTTATCTTCGGTAGGATTTCTATAATCGAAAAGTGATATGTATATAGGAAATAATTAATTAAAGAAAAAATTATATAAGCAAGTAATAGTGCAACGGTTAGAGCTAACTAATATACCAAATGTTGGATGCTTACCCAGAATATATAGAAGAATTTAGTATAGAGATATCTGATTTCAATCCAATTGGCCCTACTGCCTATATACCATTACCTAAAACTTTGCCAAAATGTAATAACAGAATTATAAATATTCAAAATGATGATGACTGGTGTTTCAGCTGGAGTGTCCTAGGAGCTTTGCATTCAGTTAAAGTTCATCCAGAAAGAAATCCACATCGGCTATATAGAGGTTTTGTAGAGGAACTTAACATGGACGACATTCCAGTTCTGGTACCTGTCTCAACACCAGTTTATGAGAAATTCGAAGAAAATATTCTAGAGATTAGTCTATGTGTCTATAAGTGGCATAACCAAAATGAATGTCTTGAGTTTCGCTATGTTTCAGAGAGAAGAGGGGAAGAATATAAGCAAGTAAATCTTCTAGTAATTACAGAAGAGGAAAGAAGTCATTACTGCATAATCAAAGATTTACATAAGCTAGTATATAACCATAGCAAACATAAAGGGTGAAAATATCTTTGCCGATATTGTCTTCATGTATATTCTGCAGAGAAAGGATTAAAGAAGCATATACCAAAATGCAAAGGTCTAAATAATGCTCCTCAGCAACCTCAAATGCCAGTTAAAAATAGGAGCATCAAAGCTTTCTATAATCATAAATGCATGCAACCAAACCCATATCATATTTTCTGGGATCTTGAAATGTTGACTGAAAAACTAACTCCAGAAGAGAAAACGAAGTTAACCCACACAGAAAGATTACAGATGCACAAGCTGTGTGGTTATTGTTATGTAGTTGTTCGTATGGATAGTTCACTTAACTATGAGATTATGAGTCATGATCTATACAGAGGCCCAGATGTGCTTGAAAGATTCGTTACAAAAATTAAGGAGGAGTTGGCAAACATACAGGAGGATTTATCAGCATCTGCAAAAATGATAATGGCACCAGGTGACCTAAAGGCATATAAAGAAGCAACCGAATGCTGGATTTGTAAGAAATCTTTTATCAAGCTATCACAAGAAATATTACAAAAATTCGAAGAAGCAAAGCACAAATTATTAGAAGCTAATAAATGGGAAGCAAGCATGGAGGAAGCTTATTCAGAAAAGAAAAAGATACAGAAAGAATACAAAGAAGCTTTAAGTGCACTTAATCAAAAAGTAAAAGATCATGATCATATAAGTGGAAATTACTGAGGTCCAGCTCATGACTCTTGTAATAAAAAGTTGCATATAGGTTCTTTCAAAACAAAAGTATCTCTAATCTGTCATAATTTCTGGGAGTATGACTCTCATCCGCTTATGAAAGTTGTGAGCAAGTTTACGGCTGATAGGCTAAATTGTATTCTTGAAAATATCAGCAAATATAAAGCAATGGACGTAGGACAGCTCCGATTTCTTGATAGTTTTCAGCATATGGCAATGGGTTTAGATAAGTTAGTAGCATGTCTAGGAGAAAACCCAAAAAAGTTCTCCCTAACTGTTAAGCATTTCACAGAGAAAGGCTACTCAATGGATAAGATCAAGCTTCTTTTCCAAAAAGGAGTATTCCCATATGACTGGACAAATGCATGGAAAAAATTCGACAGAACAAACCTTCCGCCTAGAAAGGATTTCTATTCGCTTCTCAGTTAACAAAATATCAGTAAGAAGGACTATGAACATGCTCAAAAGGTATGGCAGACATTTGAGATGAAAAGTTTTGGAGAATACCATGATCTTTATCTTGAGACAGATGTACTGTTACTTGCCGATGTGTTCATGAATTATACTATTATGTGTTTGCAAGATGATGGTTTAGACCTCTCTCATTACGTCTCAGTACCTGAAATGATCAATGATTCTTTATACAAGAGTAGCGGAGCTGAACTTATGACGAATATGGATGAGTCTCTGATGGTTGAGAAAGGTATTCGAGACAGTATGACAATGGCAAGTCACCGATATGCCAAAGCTAATAATCCGAAATGTCCAGATTATGATTCTAGTAAACCTACAACTTGGACATTATATGAGGATATGAATGCTTTATATTCAGGTGCAATGACACAATATATGCCAACAGAGATCATAGGAAAGGTAAGTTCAGAAGAGATACCAGATATTCAAACTATTGCGCCTGATACAGAAATAGGCTATATGCCTAAGTAGACTTAGAAGTTCCGGCACACTTACATGACTTCTTTGCAGACTACCCTCTGGCACCAGAAAAGCAAATAGTACCTGAAAACTGGTTAAGTCTGTATAATGAAAGATTAGTACATAATAAAGCAGTTAGGGGTGGAAAATATACAACAGGAGAAAAGCTCATCCAAACCCTTTATCCCAAAAAGAACTATGTGGTCCATTATTGTGCACTCCAGCTATACATGAAATTTGGGATAAAGGTTACAAAGATCCATGGTGCTCTCAAATTCCAGCAGTCTCTATAGATGAAAGAATATATTGAAGAAAATATTCGTAAACACAAAATAGCAAAAGCCAATGGAGATGAGTTCGGGGTAATGTATTATAAGCTAAAAAATAATGCAGTATTTGGTAAACAGATGGAGAATGTCCGTAAACATATGAGAGTAGAGCTACTCTGAACAGAAGAGGATAAAAAAATCAGGCGCCTAGCAAGTTCACCATTATTTGTAGACTTTAAAGCATTCGAAGGGACCATCATAGCAGTTCACATATTAAAAGAAACAGTAACTCTAAATAAACCAATTTATGTAGGGCAGGCAATTCTCGACATTAGCAAGGCCATGATGTATAACTTTTGGTATAGTTACATAAAGCCTTGCTATGAAGATAAGGCCCGTCTACTTTATACAGATACAGACTCACTCATAATGTGGATAGAAACTGAAGACATATATAAAGATCGAGCAAAAAGACCAGATATTTTCGATCTTAACTATTTAGGAGACTTATTTATAATGAAGGATGAGACAAAGGGGAACCCAATAGGTGAATCAATATGTTTAAAGCCAAAGATGTATTCAGTCCTTCCAGCAGGTCATGATCCTAAAACTCCTGAAACAGATACAGATTTTGAGAAAGAGTTAGAAGAGAAAGAATTTAGAAAATCTCAAGGTGTAAAGTATTGGGAGAAAAAGCATAGCATCCAGAAGGCTAAGGATGTTAAGAAATGCATGATCAAAAGGGAGCTTCGACATGACAAGTTCCTAGAATGTCTTAGGAATAAGAAACTAACCCGACATGATATGTATGGTCTCTGTAGTTATGATCATCAAATATATCTGGAGAAGGTAAATAAGATAGGGTTAAATCCATATGATAACAAGCACTGGATCTTACTTGATGGAATTCGAACTCTTCCATATGGTTATTGGCGAATTGGACTATATAAACACCTGGTAGCATCCGAAATAGCTCCTGAGGAAGCAGAAGAAAGGGCTATGAAAGTTAGACTTCGTGTCAAGAAATAGATGCTTTATAACAAATATTTTTTCCAGGTAAAAAAAATATCAAAAAATATAATTTTATTAATTAAAGTTTTTCTATCGTTATAGTAGAAACAATACAGACATGGTTGATCATAAGGATATAGAACTTGTGCAAATCAAAGTCATAAAAACTGCATTGCGAAAGGGGAAAAAATATGATAATCTTGCAAAAAATTATGGAGAATATCTAAAGAAATTACGAGCTGAAAAGAATCCGAATGACTATATTAAGACAGTTGCAATCAAGATGTTCCCTAGCGAAGAGGCATACAATTTAAGGCTAGAAAATTATCGAAGTAGGTATGCAGACAAAGATTTGTGTGCCAGCCTAGAGGAATTATATGAGCTTTATTATCATATAGCTAAAGAGAAGAATCGTGAAAGATCAGATGAAGAAATAGAACAAATGCTCAGAGCAATGTCAATCTAACTGTCTTCTGGCAAAGGTTTTTATCAGCTAGACTAGTGAATGGTGAATATATACAGGGAAGACAAGTTACAGCATTAACATGAATATTATATATTTTTTTCTGGTATATGAGCAAGCGGGTAGGGAAGCCACTTGCATACATTAATATTATTTTTTCAATTAAGGATATAGGCTCCTATAACAAAGTATGGGGTTTACTATCAAATTACACAATATGGAAAGTTTAGATGATATTATAGAAGATGCGAATAAAAATATTAAAAAGGTGTTTCTAGCAGGGGTTGCACCTGAATTTCGACAAAAAGCATATATAATTGGTCTTAAATTAACATTGGATAGATTGGCACAGGAGCTAGAGTTTGCGCAAAAAAATGATTATTCCTCTAAGTCAACCAGTCCGGAGCAGTGATCATCTTCCCAAAGATTTTTCGATCAAAAGATATTCTAACCATATAAAAAATGCATATAGTTAATTTGCTAGAATGTCTTCTGCCAGAATTAATACCATTTATTATAAAGGATCTTTCAAACCAGGATCTAAAAAATTTTCGCAGTATAAATGATATATGGGCAAAGGAGGTAGATCGTGAATGGTCCAAAAGAAAGACTCTTTTCGATTTTAGTACTATGTCATTGGTTCAAGGTGAAAATACAGTCAAAGATTTTTATTCGAAGCTGGAAGAGTGTAATAAGAGTTTCGGCCATAGGGAAGAATTCCTTAAATGCACATTATTAAAAGGATTATTAAACGAGAACAGGATAAAAGTTCTTTTGGATGGGTTAGAAATACTTGCGTTAGATGAGATAGTGGAAAGGCTTAGTCCAAACAGTGATCTACCAGCTCGGCCAATTTATTTTTTCGATTAAAGATAAAGCATATATTAATTATGGCGCAATCAACTATTTTTATTATACCAGAAGTACTAGAACATATTTTATATTTCTTATTGATAGATAAATCTCTCTATCCCGCTCTATATGTTTCCCGATTGTAGTACAGATGCGGTGCCCCTATTCTATGAAGGTGCATTGAGCTAAAGGGTGGGGAAGCAGAGAATCGAACTCGATTAGAAAGATTTTTAAAAATAGTACCCGGAGGAGGAAGAAAGCCAGTTTATAGCTCAAAACTAACTCATCTTAAAATAACATGCTACCCTTCACTTTCAAATAAAAAAATCAAAGGCATTGTACACACATTCTCAAATATAATTCATTTAAATTTTGAAGGGAGTACAGATGACCGTTTTGATAAAACTCTAAAGCTAATAGCAAAGTTATACCCAAATTTGGAGTATCTTAATATATCTACTTTACACGGATTTAAATCAGAAAGCGATATAGGTCTATCTGCAATCGCAAATTCATGCCACAAACTAGAATATCTAAATATTTCAGGTCATACAGGGTTTTCTGAAATAATAATTTGTAATGTTATTTGCTCCTGCCCGAGGTTCCAACAACTCGACCTTAGCTATTGTGAAATTACTGATATAACTATCGAAGAAATTACTAGATCATGTTCCAATTTAAAATATCTTAATTTAAGTAGGTGTTATAAAATTAGCAAAGAAGCCGTAAATAAGCTAAATCCAAATATCCACATAGAGAATTTCGAGGAAACTTTATCACCTCCAGATCTCATTGGAGCAGTTAGAAATCATCTTGTATAGAACAACATTTTTAGTAGACAGATTTTAGCTCAGGAACTTCAGCGCCTCTTAGATTTAAGTATGCGAGATAATTTGCAGTGGTATTCCGATCCAGGGTTGGCTAGATCAATAGTCCAGAGCGATGATCATTAATTAGTTTTTGCTGGGCCACATGCATGTACTTCTGTGCGACAAAAAATATAGATTAGCTAACCTGTTCTAGACATGGGTATTGACTGACACTAGATGGATTTTTGACGAATATTTCATGCAATTGCTGAGGAGAGAGCTTCAGAAATAATAATGGAAGCCCCTCTTCAGTAAACATAATTTTCTTTACACCCATTTCACCATATTTCGGTAATATCACACCTGGATCATCCTTTAAGGGACCATGAAATTCCTCAAGCTTCCAGAGACATGTTCTCATATTTTCATCAACTTCTTCTGCCCTTTCTTGATTAGAATAACCAACAATGTCGAGTTTATCCTGAATTGCTATTATATCCTCATCCAAACATATAAACAAATTAAATATTTCACCAAATGGAATATCCGTAGAAGCTTTATTGCTTCGGAGTGCCTCTTCTAGAATGGGATTACTATCGATGCTGAGATTCTCCTGTATCGGTATTAAATCCCTTACCAATTCTATCAACAATTCGTACGAATCAGCAAGTGTTTTTCCCATGAGCTCAGAATCTGGAGGCGCTACTAATTTATTTGCATTACCACCAATGGTTACCAGAGGTAACATACCGAGTTTTCTTTCGGCTTGGCACTCCTGAATGGCTACTATATCCTTCTTCTTATATAAAAGCACTCCATAAAACTGAGCAAGTGTTTCTTTTGTAAGAGTATTGTTATTCACCATGATTGCTAATAGTAAAGTAATATATTTAATGTGAACAATTTTACCGAAGGTGCCTATGGGCTATGGCCGAGTCCAGAATACTGATCATCAGTCCGAGGTCGGTGATCGCCAGCTCGGAAGAATTCGCTGGGCCACACAAAAATAGGCTGATCACATAATAGGTCTGTGCGACATATTAATTTCGCATATATACTGTATATTCGTTAACCAGTATCTCTATTTTTTCCCAAACAATCATGAGAAAATGTGAAAGAAGGTCTACACGCAACACAGGACCAGCTCTAAAAGTAAATATTAATGTCAAAAGCATATGTTATGAAGGGCTGAGGGACCCACAATTTCGAGATCGCTAGGCGTAAGACCAACTATATGTCTTGCAGGGTAGATCTACATGTGAAAAGGTATGAGGATTCCGTTTACATGTGCTTTCATAGAGCTCTTGGCATCAGACAACAATACTAATTACGCTTCATACCTCCTTAAATTTTTCCCAGCAAGATATAAAGCATGTAGGAGTGTGTGGAAGTTCAGCCAACTTTCCTGCGAAAATTTTTAAGGTATGTATATGTCAGAAGTTATGTATGTATGGGAACGAGCGCCAAACCGAAAGAAGTTCTCACTATAGCCTTATTACTGATAGATAACAAGAAGCAAGATGTCTACCACTGATAATAGCGACATTATAAGCCTTAACCTCCGTTTCCGTAATAGTCAAAATAGAAATGTAATTTTCGTGATCGAGGTTTCCAAGAACGACCTTGTCTCTGTTATTGCGGATAGAGTTAGGGCTATATTAGCACCTCATCTTCCAGTCCGTTCTCATAACTTTCATCTTCAACAAATTTATCCAACCAGTATAGAAAGAAAACGTATGCAACCAGAGAATATGATTTCGGTTTATTTTCCTGAGAATCCAGATGAAGATATGATTCATATTTTTGTCTACCCTCTCCTTTCTCCAGAATAATATTTCCTATATCATGTAATAGCGATAAGCCTTAGCCATGAAGTATATCACAATTTTTATGTATTGTAGGCCGGGTTCTGGCAACGATTTATTTCATAAATAAAGTATTATTATTGTACTGTACATGAGAAATGGGTCACGTGTAATGGTGCGGTCCAGAACTATAAATCTAACATTTTTATTTGAACAGCGACAAGCGCATCTAGCCACTAGCCTATATAAAAAATGTCAGGTGATAAGTGAGAAAAGTCTTCACAGTTAGGGAGGCGCAGTGATTAGGTGATTGTTGCACCTATGATGCGGATCATGTAAATACGGCAGGCTTGTGAAACAGAATAATTTCTAGGCCTCAGTATTTTTTCGTAAATAAAATTCTTTTTACTCTTGTCCTCACATACTGCACTTTGAGCCAATAACATTTCACAAAAAATACTATATAAGCCGAAAAACATGTCTATCACTCTATTATGTCTCGTTAAAGGAAATACTCTAGCGAACGCTTTCTCTGTTAAAATAAGCAGGGACAAACCTGTTAGTGAATTAAAGAAAGCTATTAAGGCGGAAAACTCGCAAACTTTCTCTAACGTTGACGCCAAAGACATTAAGCTATGGAAAGTGCCAATCTCTGACGATCATATCGATCCCTTAAACAATCTTTCACTCGAGGACAGTGAAGAGCTGTTGGCAATAAGAAAGATTTCGAAATACTTCCCTAACTCACCTTCCGAGGAACATATTCATGTCATAGTCTCTCCGCCAGAGTCCACCACCACTTCGAGCCAAGAGGTAAAGGAATTACTTGACCGTATCGCCTCGTTGGAAGCATCGCTTAATAAGTCTGAACATGGTATGTAGCCTAATAATTCACTTCAAATTCCTCAGAAAGTATTTATCAACCTCTAACCTGGCCGTGGCATTACAGAGTTCAATGTCATCGTTAGTCTGAAACGAACGAATGGATTCAAGTGAATCGTAAACATAGAAGAAGCGAGCCTTGAAGGCCTCAAAAATTCTATACGTGAAATGAACCTCGGGTTGCCAGCCCTTGAAAATGACGGAGCGGTGCTAAACTTTACATATGAAGTGAAGAGATACTTGCCTCGGAATGATCAAGACTTCAGCAAAATGCTTCGGCAGTTCGTATCAAAGAATAATTTCAAGCTTGTCGTGTCTATAGAGACCCCCTCAAAAGCTTTCTCGGATTGGACATTCCCAAAAATGTATCAGCTTTATGGGCTCGGAGAATCGGATGATCCATCATTGTCAGTATTCCCACCTTTCACTTGCGAGTGCAAAGACCTAAAAGATGAACTTTCTCAGGTATTACTTAAAAACCTTATAACCGAACTGGAGGCCCGTCTAAAGTCCATTCCAATCAGTGGAAATGAAGCATCGAAATCACAATACGTATGTTCTTACCTTGTTGCTGGAGTGAATCTGTATGAAGGGAAGTTTGAGCTTCGACCAGAAAAAAATATCACAGGGCCTCATGGACATGGACCAGTCGATTTCGCAATAGACCTCCTCCGAACAGCTAAAACTGCTAATGTGACAGAAGTAAAGGACGAAGATTTTTTCAAGGGTATTGCTCAGAATGCCGTTCAGCTCGAGTCAGCTTTATCAAACCGTAAACGTAAGGCGAGCAAGATGAAGGAAGATAGTGTGTTCGTGAGTAAGGTATTCGGAATTGTCACAGATGCGGAAAAGTGGTATTTTTTGGAATGTTCACTTGATGGTCAAAACAGGTTAAGATTCAAACTATCAGAGCCGGTGGTCGTTGTATATAAGGACGAGAATATAGGGAACATGGTTAGGAAAGTTCTCGGGCATATTGCATGGTTGTTGGAGAAGGTGCAGAAGCCAGACTCAGCTCTCGATGTAACGGAGAGGGAAATAAAAAGGGTAAGGTCGAAAAGCAGTCTTGCGGAAAAATCAGAGAAATAAGTGGAAGCAAAAATGATCATGTACATTAGTCCGCAGACAATAGTATAGACGTCATGTATCGATGACCTAGGTCATCAACATTTGTATTTATTTTTCGCATATATTAATAAAAAAATTTCTTGGCAAAATACTCCGTTAACATTGTTAACGATCAGCCGAAATAATCTACATATTTTTATTTTGAATGTTTACATACAGTGTATTAATTATATATAGATCATGCAATCCGAAATAGATTTATTAAAGCAACGCATTACTAAGCTTGAAGCTAGGAATGTCGAACTTGAGACCGAAAATGCTGAAATTCCTAAACTTAGAAAGAAACTTGCTGAGATTCCTGAACTTAGAAAGAAGCTTGTTGAGGTTGAAGCCAGGAATGTTGAGATTGAGGTCAGAAATGCGGAGCTTATGAAGCAGATGATAGAAGAGAATAACCGACATGATGCTAGAATTGAGAAATTGGAAAAGAAGCAGTTGCAAAGTGATAATACTCCTAATAACATCTTATCTAACTTTGCTTTAGCGTCTATGGCCAATTCGGGTGTGATCCATTATGAAAAATCAACACAGAAGAAAAAAATGGATATTTTCTTGGATGAAGAGGATAAGAAAATCGTTGGTGAAGATATTAGGCGACACAATAGGGAGAAGAAGCTCCAGCGTGAATCGGCTGGCCAGGATAGCTCTTCCGATACTGCTTATGTATCAGGAACTGTTAACAATATTGAGAAGATGGATGTGCCTAAAATTACTAACTGTACTTCCTCAGAATTATCTCACGAAACAGGGGTCATTGAAGATATTGCGAATTCTGCTATGGATTCGAAAACCATTAATGATCAGAGTGCTTCAGAAAATTTGAAAGGAATTGGGGACTCCGTTAACATTGTTAACGATCGGAGCACTTCAGAAAATTCAGAAGGAATAGGGAACTCCGTTAACCAAGTTAACAATCAAGATAAATCGGCAGAAGAACCGAATATAGTAACTGAATTTGTACAAGGGTTGTTAGAAGAGCTACTCTCGGATAATGATCAACTCCATACTATAAAGTTTTATTCTTCCAGGACCCTAGTTCCCGGATCAATAAGCATCGAAAAACTTGCCAATTCATTCTGTCAGGTGAATGTTGGAAGAAATAAAACGATCGTAGCAAAGCGATCAGAAATTACATTATGGTGCTTATTCTCCGAAAAATTCAAAGATAAGGTTGTGGAGCTTAGGTCTAAAGATAGGAAACTTGCGAATAGGACTGCAAGATTACAAATTTATGCTAAAATGAAACCATACCTTACAGGTGTTTCAGATGGATATTTACGTACAATAACCTGTAAGGCAAGAAAAATCAATAAGCTATTTGGCTATGAATATGATCCTGTATCTCTGAAAAAGATTAATGGTATACCAGGATATATGGTTAATTGGGTGACCTGTAGCACCGACAAAATTTCAAAACTCACTAATCCCCAAATCGATTATATTATAGAACAGGTCAAATCAAAAACAATCACTAGTCCTGTGAACGTAATCTCTAAGACCATAGCTAATATTTCAGCTAATGACCCCAATTCAGATGATAATTTCCCCGAAGGTGCTTTTGTTGGTGATACCTTGGATGTTACAGATTATTTTAAGGAAGAAGAAGTGACAAATGAGATCTCTAAAAAGTTTGAAGTAAGCACACCAACTATGCCTATACTGGCTGAGGATAATTCCAATGAAGAGGATTGGTTTGATGAAGAGGCATTTTTCAAGAAGACGAATCCCACTACTGTTACTCCAGATGATGATATGTATTTTAATAAGACGAATGATGATAATACGCACAATGGCGACTCCAATTCATGTAATGATGACTCTGATCCCAATAGTAATTATGAAGATGAGATGCCAGATGAATCGGGCAATGATGATGGATATAATGAATATGGTGGATATAATGAATACGGTGAACGTGATAGAGGTTATTACTATCGTGACGGAAGATACAAAAGAAAAACCTCCCCAATGATGAGTTCTATTATCTTCCCAGTAACTGCCTAAGAGAATTATTGAGTGAATTGCATACTAGCTTAGACTGAATTATCGTATAGGTTATTTCTTTTTTTCAAATCACGTGGGTGGCTTAGATATTAACGTTATCTCTATATTCGTCATATGGGCCGATCACTTGCAGTCAATATTGGTAAAATTTCTTGCCGAAAAGCACTTATGAAAAAAATATACTTCTGATGATAATCACATGAAATTGATGTGTACTTTCTGTATGATGTTCATTTCCAAAATAGCAGTGATTGGGCATCGCATGAAGTATTTAATGATGTGCCAGACCCATTTCCAACTCCTTGGAAATCCCACTCATTGACAAGATGATGAATGAAATTACGAGCTACATAATCTCTCTGTTATCTAATATCCTGGCCAGATGCGTTTCTACAAACATATTCTCTCTATTATCTAAAATTCCAGTTGGATGTGCTTCTACAAATGCAAGAATGGAGAATATTATGGGTAATGTTTTCAATATAACCATTTTACATTGGAACGTAAATTTAAGAGCAGAAGAAGTTATGGGGCTGAATGCTATAACCCAAGAGTTAGCACTACGTATGTTGGAATCTCACTATAACAGTCCCATTGCCAGAGGTAATAGAACTAAAGTGAAGAAAGAGACCCAAAGAGGTCGAACCACAGATAAGAAACCCATGGAGAGAACTACAGCTAATAAAACCATAACTAAGAAATCTATGAGAAGAAGCGTTAGAATTAAAAATATGACTGCAAAATGAGTGGCCTAGATTTTCATTATAGATGCATCCATATATAGCTTTATGAAATCTTATATGCTCTGGTTATCGAGAAAAATATGTCATATCTTCTGTCCCTTTGGGATCATTTTTTTATGTTAATCGAGAACCAGCTTTTAGAATTCTGTGAAGATTAGTTTCATTTTTTTTTCAATTCGAAATGTACACTGAGGTTGTCAAAGGCAACAGCAATAGAATAACATGTATTCCTGGAGTTTGCTTAAGCAAACAAGCACCTTATAAAATGAGATCAAATGCAAAACCTAGTTTTTTTCTTATATATAGTATTTTCTTATGTTTTTTTGTTATGCCATAGGCTCATAGCTGATCAGTCTAATAAATTTGCGCAATTATATTTTTAAAAATTCTGTCCTACCATATCTAATGATCTTACAATTGTTTCAATTTTTCCTGATGATAGTGGAATCTCAGAATAGGGGCTGTGTGACACTGTATATATTTCACATTAATTTTTCTGAGTCTATTTTTTGCATATCATCTCCAGAGCTTGCGAGTTCATGCTAGTATCATACCAATAAAACAATATTCAGGTATGGATATTTTTTCTGATAATCTTTATTTCGCATATGGGATTTGGGGGTATATGCTAATCCTTCGTCATTTTTATTGATTTGCAAGGGATTAATGAATGACGAAATGTGGTGCGTAATTGCTAGTGAAGATCCGGAGAATGATTTCTCCTATGATGTTTACAAGTGCTATAAAAGGATAAGAAGAGAACCTTTTTCCTCACAGCTGTTCTAATGTCTTATCTTCTTCTAGCTAATTAACAATCAAGATGGGCAATATGGATAAATCACATATCGAAGCTCTTGCAATAAATATCGTTAGTAAAGCTAACTGCTCCAGTGAGAATAGCAATATTCCAATAGTAGATCTGTGCCCAATATGCGGGGATAACATTTATATGCTTGAACAAGACATAATCAAAGAATTTACCTTAGCTTCATGTGGGCACATTTTTCACCAGAAGTGCCTCGAGGAGTATTTGGTGGATGGTGAGACGAGTTGCCCTTTTGATGGTTGTAATAAAAATATCGAAACCTTTCTCTCTCTGGATTTTTTAAAGAGATTGCAAGACCAGAAAGCCCTTATGGATGTAGATAACAATGATGAAGCACTTACGAAAGAATCTACAAACCAGAAAAAACGTACTAGAGAAGATAGTAATGAAACATATGAAGCATCTCTCGACTCCACATCTACTTTCAATAAAAAAGCAAAGAAAACTAAGAAGCCAGTTAATAGGGATCAATCCTCTACATTGCAAAGACTGATTAAAGAGTTGACTACTACCGATCCTGGAGATGAAGAAATTTTGCAAAATGAACCTACCTCTGAATCAAACAATGACTCAAATATCTTCTTCAACCTATATAATAAGATTGTTGCTGGTGAAGACCAATTAAAAAAGACAACGCAAGATGTTCTTCACCATTACTTTGATTTTGGAGATGCAATAAAGAAAAGGTATGATCATTATAGATCATCGAAACATGAAGATTTTGCCTCTGAGACTCTAATTGAGGATGATGTGAAGAAACAGCTTCCCAAAGATATTTCAGAAGAAGCTCTTCAAAAAAGAATTGAAAGGGCTCAAAAGGTTTATGGTCTCTTCAGTAGCATCAATGTGGATGTAAATATAGGTAGGGCTATGATAGGAAGAATTAAAACTTTTTCATTATCAACTATAACGGCCTTATCTAAGGATGACATTAAATATGTAATTGTTAAAGTGCTTCGGAGATAGTATTATGAAAACAGCTGAAAGGTGTGATATCCGCTTAGCAGATCAGGGTTCGCTATGCAAATGACCGCATATATTAATAAAGTTTAATTATTTATTTTTAAATTGTTACTGGCTACTGCATGATTATGATATATATCATTTTTTTTGATCGATACTGACCCGCATGATTAGGATATGTATATATAAAAATTTTTTGATTGATACTAACCACTGCATAAATAGTAGACATGCATGTCCAGCGCCGATGATAGTGACACCACCTAATTAGCAGACATGCATGTCCAAAAATATTTGATCGATACCGACACTACATAATTAGCAGACATGCATGTCCAAAAATATTTGACTGACACTGCCACTACCTAATTAGTGGACATGCATGTTCAGCGCCAAGTCAAAAGAAAATATTTGATCGATAGTGACACTACCTAATTAGCAAACATGCATGTCCAAAAATATTTGATCGATACTAACATCACATAATTAGTGGACATGTATGTCCGAGATTCCTTGGTACTGTGCCAGATTACTGCACTTGTGTTATCTAATTTTCCCGGAATATAATTGGCTGATCATCTCATGATTTAGCCAGAATCTAGAGTGATACATGTGATATGATATATGTCATACCACAAACCGATTTAGTCAGGCATCATGCATATACATGTAAATATAAAATTAGCCCTTTTTTCTCTCTAAATTTGAAAAAATATGTGTTTTTAGCAGTATGTAGTCTCACAAATTGGCTACAAATAGATAAAGTTACTTATAAAAATGAATCCAATATTTATTATAGTATAATATTGCTAAATCAGCTAAAATCGCTAAAAAGACTATAAATCAATAAAATCGTTATATTCTGTTATTCTACCAAAATGCTAATATGGATTTAGATAGTAAAGCCCAATATAAGCTAGTTTCTGTAGACTATAGTGATGTAAACTTTGAAATATATAGAAGAATATTAGATGCATTATCTCCTTTAGCTGAATGATATGATCACAAAACACCAGAAATGTGATGCTCTCGTATTCGTGATCCATTTAGGAAAATACTAGAAGATAACCCAAGAATTCTTTCTAAGAATAGATATATTACGATGTATGGAAATTTAATTGAAAGAAGTGATAGAGTCCATGGTCTTCCATCAAATTATATATATTGTAGTGTATGTGACTTCTTAGTTTTTATATCTGAAAATGGCCATGGTGGTCATCCAATAACCTATCGAGATAGCCATTTGAAAATATGTATTTCTGGAAATACTATTTCGAATGAACATGCAAGAAGAAATGAAATTCTCAAATCTATTAATAGAAGAGAATTTCAGATCTGGCAATATAAACAATACATATTACAAGAAGAGGCTAAAATTAATCGTCTCCAATTGGAACTTGCATCCCAATCTCTTTCACACTCAGAGAAGTATAAATTGGCATCAAAATTATATAATTATGATTCTCATACAATTGGCTATGAAACATACACACAGGTTAAAACAACTATGACAAAAAATACTATCCCAAGTGCTTCAAAATTCGAGCCAGTTTATATTACTAATACCGGGCAAGAAATGATTTCGCCAGTTTTACATCAATCATCAAATTGCAAAAGTAATACAAGTGAAATATTTATCTCATCTCGGTATGCTAAACAAAATAACTTATTACTATCTATAGACCATCTTAATCGAAATGGAGTATCCACATTAAGATTGAGAGATGGTACAAAAATCACATTCGTTTAACTGGTTTAACTGACTGAGAAATATATTAATTATAGACTATTGAAGATTAATATCATTTAGCTAAAGGCGCAATGTATAACTTATACTTTATTTTTTTATACTATATAATCTGCATACATGATCGCCTAGTATAATTGTGAAATGTATCACCTGCATTTTATGTGGAATATGCATGATCTGCCTATTCTGGGTTAGATCCTCCAATATATTGTATAACTATTTTAATAAAGTATTTCAGAAAGATCAATGAAGCAATCTTGGGAATTCTTGATTCCTAAATACTATAATTACGGCTTTGAAAATTTATATGCAACAGTTATCCAGCGAGCTTACAGGAATTACAAGAAGAGACCTGAATCTTTGGCAAAACAGATTTGGGAGGCGGTGAGGAATGATGATACTCCTAATAGATAGAAGTATTTAGGTATTATTCCTCGTGATGAGTATTTTTATTATATTAATGGGGAACTAATAAAATTTAACATGAAAATCGATCATTTTAATGTACTATATGAGCACACCTTATATGGTGCTAGAACTTGGGCAGAAGAGAAACGAGAACAATTAGCGTATCGATTAAATTGGTTAAGCATTGAATCTGTTAAAAAATTATTATAACAAGAAGGTTATGAACTTCTTTCTGGTATATTTGAATGGCCTATCATAGTAAAATGGACACAGAATCCCAAATATTATCTTGATACTGAAGAAAATCGCATTTTTAGATATTTTGTTAGAAAGGATATGTTGAGACCACGTGACATAAAATCTATAAAATCCCATAGTCAGCTAACTAGTGACTGGTGGTATAAATATAAAGCATGGTTAGAAGATCCTCGAAACAAAAAAATGGGCATATAGACAGTGCTAATCAATAATGGGAAAAGATCAGCCAGACACAGTTTCCCTACCAGTCAGACGACTATAATTTACAAGGCTTCAAGTATTCGAGTCTGTATTACCTGTGGGATCTATAAATTTTAGAATATAATTAAAGTAATATATAAATCAAAAATAGTTTCTCTATATAGAAAAATGTATTATATTAGCTTTTTTTAATAAAATAATAATATATTATCCATCCATAAAATGTACCATCTGCAGGAAGGGGTAAAATATTACGATCTCCCTATTCTAAATTAAGTTCCGAATAATGTAATGCTAATCTTACTAAAATAGCAATATACCAATCTGTATTACCTGCATTATTACAAAACATAAATATATGCGTCTCTTACCAAAAAAACAAACTCTAGCATGTTTCTTCTTATTTATAAAAGGCCATATATCATAGAGGGTAAGTTCGTTATACGTATTTTTTTGGGAGATTTTCTACTTCTAACAAGCTTAATAAAACATGTCTACTTCTACAACTTTTTCAAACTGCTCCACGTTGGCCAAAAACTGGGATACCGAGACCCTCATTAATTTCTTACGTGACCTGAATATAAATCTCGATGAGGATGATTTCAAGATCCTTCATAAAGAGAAAATAGATGGTCAGATCTTTCCAGACATGACCGAAAAAAGTTTATGAAGGATGATATGAAATGGGAACTTGCCATGAAGCTTGAAAAACAAGCTAAGTTATTTAAAGAGAAATCAAGAGCCTCTGAAAAAGGCAAAATCGAATACTTTTGGCTCTTTCCGTGTGGAGTATGGTCTCTTCAGCATTTCATATCCTGGTCAACCAATATGTTTGGACTTACCGAAAGAAATGAGGCACATACAGTATTTTACAATACCTTATATATTTTCTGTGATGATCCGATGACCTCGCAGGAGATTTACGAAGTTGTTAGAAATATCTTACTTAAAAAGAAGGTATGTGTTTCTATTTTGCAGGCCCGAATACACATTTTTTCTGATATGGTATGTTAGGTACAAGAAGCTTTCGCTTGGAGATATATAAGCCCTCGGTTATTGCAGTGCTTTAGTATATTCATTCTGTTAGATGTTGTAAGATTATTTGGTGATACTTTTTGTTAAAGGTCTACTGTTTCTGGAGGAGGATTCGGTTATGTATCTTCCTTTTGATAAAAGTATACTGAGTAATATTCCATGTTTGGGCAGATGGGATTCATATAGGAGCATCCCATATGGTCGTTACTTCTAGTATCACCATTCTAAAAAATATTATTTTTTTTATTCCATTATCCCTAATGATGATACTTATTACTGAGGGGGTTTACTTTTATATAAGTTAGTGAAAAAAAAGGTCGCAAACCTTTAGCTGATATTTCTAACCTGCAAGAAGAGATAATTGAGAAGCCGGTCTTCTCAAAGTCAGATTCATTAGTTTCTTGTACTCCTGTCGCTAAAAAACGAAGTATTAGCAAAGTTTTGGATGCTTCTGCAGATATTCCATTACAGGATAATAAATCTATAGACATTTTGGAGATTTTAAAGACCACAGTATGTGATTTCGACCAAGGTATAATAGCACTAGGATCCTCCTGCTCATATAAAAGCTCCAATTATTTGTATGTAAATTCTGAACATTATATGAAAGTTTCAAGAGAAAGTACATACGATGCAGAGATGTACCGGGTCCTAGTGAATTGGTTAAGAAAGATCCATGGATATGAGATCACTGGTCAGTGACACCTCGAACAAGTTTGTGATGATGGGAACTACCATCACCTCTATTGCGACCTAACCATAAAAAAGCCCGAAAATCCCCATCTGGAAGCTCTTCTCGAACTGTTAGCAATAGCTTCAATTTCAAAATTAGATGGGGCATTTTGAGCAAGTGTTTAAGTATGAAGAGCAACTCCATCCCCAAGAGATCTGGATTGTACACTTCTCCTGTGAAGATTATATTATAACTAATCCGTATTGGCCATCTAAGAAGCTCCAAAAGAAGGGATTAAATGTCGTTCATTTTTGGCATGACAGGGACTTTAAAAATGTTCAGATGAGTGCTAGGTTTCGGGATAGCAGTAACAAGTATTGCGAAATTATAGATGAGATAATTCTTTAGCTTTAGCATCTTTGTTCATAGATGTATTATTGTTCCTATAATATATAATAAAGCTAACCCTGGTGGTCTATTTTTACTTTTGAATATTGTCATACAAATACTACATTACACTAGCATGCTACCCAAAATAGATAAGACTGAATTATTAAGCAGTTCTATTGCCAAGTTATTGGCTGAGAATGATATAATTAAGGCTGAGAACAATAAAATTAAGGCTAAGAATGATAAAATTAGAGCTAAGAATACTGAGCTTAAGGCCAGAATTGCGAAATTGGAAGATAAACAAACACAGAATAAACTAATAAAAAATTTACTATCAGTATCACAAAAATTACTTACCTGACTCGTGACTAGGCTGGTGACCATCCTTCAGGAGTCTAACCAATCTCCTATCAGATGTAATGCAATTCGTGATATAGATGTGTAAATCTATAGTGCTATATGCTATAGGTGAATTTTGCGTGCAAACTTTTTTTGCACAAAACTATATCTATTATAATGTTCCATTCTGACTATAAGCATATTATTGACAGACTACCTGAAAGTCTTGTTAAGAGGGCGTGTGAGAAACTCTTACACCATTCTAAAGATCCTGTTCCATTAGAATCTATTTTCAGAAAGTCTAAATGAATTGAATCTTATTTGAGACACACATTAGAGGTTTATGAGAATTCGTTAAATAGGAAACGCAAATCTATGACTTAGACAAAATTATTGCGCCCTCGAAGCTAGCCAGAATGTAATGTATTTTCAGCATCACCAGCTATATACGTTACAGATAATGGAACCCAAAGCATTAATATCACTTGTGATCATGAAGAAGAGAATAATCGCCGGGTTATAAACGAACTTAAAGTGTTCCACCAGCATCTTCTTGATTATAATAAAAGAACTTTCGAAAAATTCATGCAAGACATAGAAAGGGAATATAGAGAGCGGATTAGTACGAATAAGAAATTGTGATGTGAGAATGAGGATCTGAAGATGCAGTTGCAGGAGGTGGAAAGAAAGCTGGCATCTATGAAGTCAGATTCTATTCATTAGCCAGAATACTTTTTTTCTTGTACTTCTGCAAAGTAAGATACTAGTCAAGATCACATGCTTTTTAAGGATCGATATAAATAACCGGTTCTTCCATCTTTTTATATAACCATGAAAAAAGAATGGCATTTCGGAGGCCTCATCCAAGGCAGAAAAAAACATGTGAAGAATATAAAGCTGAGCTGAAGGAGGAAAATTATCATCTTCATAGTGAATTGCAAACAGAAGTTGATACTAACTATCAGAATGAAAGACGAATTAATCAACTGGAGCGAGATTATTCCTGGTGTGAACAGAAAATCCAAGTTCTCAATAGGGAAATAGAGCATCTTGAGAATGCTTCAGAAGAGGAGATAGCAGAGCTAAAATCTGAAATTTCCAGTCTAAAAAATAAGCTATGTCAGGCCAAAAAGGATGTGCGTGATAAGGAAAAATATATATCTACTTTAGAAAATCGGTTGGTAGAATCTGAAGAGCAGGTAGAAAAATTGCGATGCCAGATCAAGACTATCTCATCACAGAAAAATTCGCCAGAACGAGGGAATTCTCTGAACTTGTATAATTCAGATGATAATATAGCCACGATCATAGAGCTAGCGAATGCCATAGATGGTTTTGTGGATAATCAAACAACAGCTAGAGTGATCATGGCTGATCAAGTAAAAAGAGCCACAAGGCAGATTTGAAGAAAAGAAACTACCTTACAGCAGGATTTAATCTGTGAGCAGAGAAGGCGATATGATGCTGAGGCTGAGCATGATAATGAAATTATACAAAGGCAACTTGCTGAAGGAGGGATGGATAGGGTCGTTGGTAACCTTTAACAGTTGCGAACTAATGCTCGAAATCAGGTTAACAGAATGTTAGATAGGATGACAAGAAAGCAAAACCGTATAGATGAGCTGGTACAAGAAAAATTTGCCTTGCAATTACTATATCAGTGAAATGTTCACCACCTATAGCAAAGTAGAGGAGATATAGGTTTATTAGAGTATAATCGAGATAGGCTTTATGAGCGATATGAGAAATGAAAGAATAAGACCTATGATGCCTGGCAGAATATTTTAAATTTGCAGGAACAAATTTTGGTGCTACAGAATAATCCACCTAATCAAGTAAACATGGCAGAAATATCTCATCCATATTTTGACTAGGATGATAGCATCCCAGACTTTCTTGTGCAACTTAAACTAGACTTGCAGAATCGGAGAATAGATCCAGCTGGTGCAGGGGCCAATGGAAGAGCTCAGACAATAGGGCATTTAAGAGCATGTATGAGAGGAAGGATCTTAGAATGGTTCGATAAAGAAATAACTATAAAGCAAAATTGGAAATTACAAAACTTACTTGATGGTACAGCGCAAGCTACCTTACAAGGTGTAAATAGTTTAAATGCAGGTGCAATAGGAGTTAATGGAATAAATGAAGCAAATGGTCAACCCGGAAATGTAATAGTCAAGTTAAGGGCTGTAGAAGGGCCTTGGGATGAAGACTGGTGTGTGGCAGGAGGTCGTCCTACTAATGCAGTTCCTAATGCACCAAATGCTGGTAATGGCACACCTACAGTTGTAGCTGATATTTGTTTTGGTCAAGCTGTATGGTGGCTAAAAACTCATTTCCCTATAGTAGAAGAGGAGCTTCGGGATATGATGTATGGAACAATCATGAAGGGAGACATGACTATAGATGAATTACATAGAAAAATAGTACATATAGGTAGACGAGCCAACTATAGGCCTGAAGAATTATGTAGAAAGTTCTTAGATGCTCTTCCACTCCCATGGCTTGAAAAAGCTGAGGATATTGGTGAACATTTGCTATTAGATGAATTAGCTAAAAAGCTTTATGAGATAGAGTTAAGATGAATTGCTAGACATAAAAGAGATAGAATATCTGATCCACTAGTATCTTAACGAGCATCTTGAGAAATATATGAACCCTCACCTGTTTCAGCCCCACAATAGCAAGGAATTTCTTTAGAAGATATGCAAAAAGCAATTTAAAACGCACTGGCATAGCAAAAAACTAAATACTAGTCTTTATTAGAAAAGCAAAAATCTGATTTTCAATTGCAAATGGCTCAGCAAATGCAAGTACCCGCTCCACAAACTGTTGAACCCATTAGACAACCAAGAGGTCCACTATCTTCATTACAGACTGAAGAAGGTCTCAAGAATTATTATATATCAGAATACTTAAAAGATATAGGTATACTTAATAAGGCTGAACTAGACACAGATTATCCTGCAAAAAATTTTCAAAGACCTTGTCCACAGCGAAGCAATGTCTCTGCTAGAATTGATAGAGTAGAGGAGGGGATAAATGAAACTCGTGAATCTGTGAATCAGTTAACCAAAGAATTCCAGAAACTGAATATATGTAAACCAGTAGCACGATCCAATTTTAATCGATCTTACTTTACACCTATTAAGCCTATAAATCCTCAATATGCGTCTTCAGATTCAAATGATGGTAAAGACAATAATTGGTAGACTGGGTATGAGCCCAAAGACACAAAGTATGAAGCGTCAGAAAAAAAAACAGATACCAGTAAATGAACCTCTACCTTTAGCCCCTTTGGCAGAGTCTAGCCAGCCTGAAACATATGATGAGCTACTACCAAAGCTTTCACCAGCAATGCAGAAAATGTGTCTATCTCGAAAGGCTCAAGAGGAGCAGTCAAAAAAAGATGAGTGGTTTTCGTCCCTACAATACTTGAATGCTAGTATAAATGACTTACCAATCTCTGAATCTTTTTTAGATAACAGAAGTGAATTTGATGGATTTAATTTAGCTACTGCTGAAGAGCTTGGATGAAAAGTTGATAAGCCTTCCAAATTCGCTGTAAAAGGTAATTCTGAACATATCTTTGAAGCACTAGGTTGGTATACAAATGTAACGATCACTCTAAAGGACATGAAAGGGAACCCCATCATCACTATTGTTGGAAATTATGCTTGTGTTGACAATGGTGAGCCCAAGCCAATGCTATGGTTAAGTATAACAGGAATTCAAAAAGTTAAAGGTATTTCTGATCCAACTAAAAATCAGTTTTGCATAGAGGATCATGGAAAAATATATATCATCCCAACCTTTAGCAAAGCTCCAGTAGTCAAGGATCTGCCAAAAGAAGATCAGGACCAAGCATCTACCAACTCCTCTAGCCCAAATAGTAAGGAAGACTTAAAAAAAAGTGCATAAAGCTTGAAGAGCAACTATTAAAAACTGAGAGATGGCTTGACATGGCATTAAATGCAGGTAATATTCTTGCAGAAAAATGCTCATGACTTATAGAGAATAAATCGGATGCACGACAGCTTCTCTAGTAATATTTAGTAATTTATTAAGATCACATTCCTGTCTAGATGTATCATCTTTAAAAGAATTGGCTACTTTATCTACAGAAGAAGAAGATTTGTCTTTTGGCTTTATACTAGCCTTTTTTTTCTGACTAACTTTATCTTTTTGCTTACTAGTTACTGCATTCAGACCATTAGAATTTGCATCATTCTCATTATTCATAGGGTATTCCGAATGAGTGATCCTGTCTTCTTGTATAATAGTAGAGGAGGGAGTATCATGTGAAGATTCCTGATTATTTTTTGAAATCTGGTTAGAGATGCTAACAGATTTTATGATTTTACGCCATTCCTCAGTAGGTTCAGGAGGCCTCTGATTATCAATTATTTTCTGATATGTTGTTGATCCTATACGATGTTTTTTACACATAATGCACCGAGCATCTGGAATATTGTTCTGAGCATTTCTAATTTCTTCGATGGCTTTGGGTGACAAGCGTCTGGCATCTGCTCTAAGAAATTTACAGGTACGGGCTGTTTGTTTTTTGCTCATAGTTCGCTAATAATGAGATCAATATATTATCAATAAAAAACTTATTCACAATTTATTTGATATTGGTCTGATATTGGTCTGGCATTAGCCTGGCATTGGTTTGATACATATATGTTGTTTGCTTTCTTTACAGTGTAGCATGCTATAATCATGATTCAAATAAAAAATAGGTTTAGGATACATATATTTCAAATATTATATTTGTCTAAAACTAGTTTGTTATTGGTTTTTTATTAGTTTGATATTGGTTCGATTCTAATCTCCTTTTTCTATATTCGAAGAAAAAAAAATCATAAAAAAACTTTGCCTTCAAATAAATTCATATAGCAAATATTCATACGCTAAATGAAATAAATAATGGGACACCCTTGGTATCTGGCAATAAACTTGGAGATTCGCCATTTAATCGATATTCATCTAGCCGGACTGAGCTTGAGAACCAATGTTTAAAATATGACCTAGATCTTGATTTAAGCTCAGATATTCAGCTTGGTACTAGAAACAGTCTCTTGATGAAAAATAGCGAAAGTTTTTCAGAGCGTATATGCCAGCTTGAAGATGAGACAAGAGAACTCAAAAATGAGATTAATCAAAAAGAGATTTCTCTTTTGAGTGCTAACAGTGAGATTGCTACAAAATTGAAAGAGATACAAGCTCTCCATTCAAGAGTAGAGGAATTAGAGCAGGATGTTTCTTTAGCAGAGAAGAGATTATCAGAGATGGATTCTCTTAAGCGTAAATCTGAACAGGAATACTTAAAACTATCAGAGGAAAATTTTAGTTTAGATTGGCAAAAATGGAGTTAGAAGATATATTGGCCAAAAAAAAGGATGAATTAATGCAGGTGAAAGAGGATTTGCTTTCAGCACAAAAGGCAATAATAGAGAAAGATTCTCTCCTTCAAGAAACTAATACCCTTTTATTAGAGCAGATTTAGAAAGCATTAGCACCAGCGAGCGAATCTAAGCAAAATGAAGTGATTAGAGGTGATAAAGGACTGGAGAAAGGTATTGAAATCACTAGCCCTAAAACAACCTCAGATTCACCTTATTACTTATTTTTTTAGCAGTATGGAATCATTATCATAATAGTATTACTAGTCATATTCATCATATGGTGTATATTCTCTTATCGATATTCTTCCAACCCACCTTACAATGAAAAAAAAAATATTCTGAACTATAAAATACTTTTAAATAGAAATCAGAGTTATGGTTTTCCAATTCGATACGCAGAAGAACCAAAAGACCAGACTGCCTCTTATGAAACTTCATCTTTTGGATATAGATAAGGCCACAAAGTATGAACCATCTCAAATTCAACTATTTTGCCAATCCTTTAAAGGTTTGTCCTATCTAAATCTAATTGATAAGGGGTCATCAGATGGTCTTCGAATATCAATAACCATGAAATGTTTTTTTATCACATTATAAACTTTTTTTGCTAGAGGCTCATAATCATCATACATATCTTTAAGAATTCGTTTTATGCTATCTAGTGTTTCACATCCACGATGCAATGAAAGATATATAAAATTTCCACGTATATTCTGATGGATTTCATAAAAATGCTGGGCGATATAAATTGAGCTAATTCTTTCATGCCTGCCTGACCTAAAGAAAGGAACAATTTTTAGTTGAGTTGCCAGAGGTTCACCAGCAAGATCATCAAAGACTATAAGAGTAGATCGGCCAGTTCTTTTGAAAGACGAAATATCAGGTAGTTCTTCAGGCGCTATCAGTTTGAATCTCATATTTTTATACCATGGAGCTTGCTTATCTTTGGCTATAAATTCATAAAAACATTGTACTGCTTCCCATAACTCTTTATCTTGGTGTTGCGCAACAACAATTAGATCATCATACGGAATGTATCTTTCACCAAAATTTTTGCTCCCACCTTTTGGTATTTTATGACCACATTTTTCACCAGACATCCATGGATATATTTTCGGATATTTGCTTCCTAGAATTAGAAATACTACTATTCTCGTCTTTCCAGACTCAGAGGTGCCCACAACTCCTAGTCTAAATGGAAGTTTAGAAGCAAATGGATTCTGTTTTTTCGAAGATATAGTTTCATCTAATTTGCATAGTTCATAATATTTCATAGTATTTTGAAAAGTAGGATTAATTATCAAGAAATATATTTTTTAACTGCAATGGTGAATTTATTGTATTTGATCTCATTAGGCCAGAAGATGATCACCTTGCAATCCACCTAAGGTTTGACACTCCACTGAACTTACAAAAGAAGATAGAGGCTAGGCAGAAGTGCAAGGAAAAAAGTGCTTCAGCTAATGAATAGAATCTGACTTTATAGATGCTAGCTTTTTTTTGTAATTATAAAAAATTGAAATGGGAGAACCAATTATTTATATCAATTCTCAGAAAGCTCGAAACTTAGATCATGATCTTACTTTATAGAAACTTTATTACAGACCTGAGGGATATTATCGAACTGCTGAAAAAATGTAGGATGCTTGTAAGAAGGTGGAATATGAGTTCACTTTAGCCATAATAAAAAAATGGTTAAACAAGCAGGCTTTACATCAGATTCACAAACCCTGTCCTAAATTTATTCAGTATGCTTCTTTTAATGATATACAAGATCTAAATGATGTGCATCAATCTGATACTACACCACTTTCTCATTGTAAAATAGGCAATCGAATTTATAAGCATAGACTTGTAATAAAAGATGTGGCTACTAGATTTCACCGTAGTTTTGCTTTAACCAATAAATCATCTGCACAAGTGGCTAAAGCATTTCAGAAAATTTATGATGACCCAACTGCCCTCTTATTTGGCCAAATGTTTTAATTATTGATAGAGGTACTGAATTTATGGGCGAGTGTAGGGAATTATTACTTAGACATGGTGTAAAAATTCAGTATGCTAATTCTAAACGTAGTGTAGCTATTGCTAAACATGACCATCAAGAATTTAAAAAGCATGCTTATTTTCGACAAGATGCTGTAGATTTTGATTTGCCTTTGACTGATAGATCCAGAGCATGGGTTAAGAGACTTCATATAAATGATGATAATTATAATAATACACCCACTAAGTTAATAGGTATGTCTCCTAACGAGGCTGTAAAAAAGGCATTAAAAGGTAAAAAAATAATAGCTAGACCTTCTGTCAAACATAGGAGACCAGTTGGTTATAATGAACCACTTTTACCTAGCTATACTAAAGTTTGGCATTTATTGGAACCCGGCAAATTAGAAGGTGGTAGAAGAAGAGCAACTGATTGCAATTGGTCTCTCGAAGTTTTTACAATTGATTCTTATTTAATAAAAGAAAATCAACCTATTCTATATAAGCTTTACAATAGTCCTAAACACTCATTTGTAAGAGAAGAACTACAAATCATCCTGCCAGATTCAGTCTTACTATCCAAATATATTCTTAAGCATTAGACTTATCTCCTCTCTCCTTCACTTGGTATAGGATTTGTTCGAAGTTATCGCTTAAGTAGTCATCTATTTCAGCTCTATTGTAGACTATAATTTGCTTATTTCTAAGCCAGTCAGTTTGTGAATTCTTTTTTCCTTGTTTTTCATTTCCAGGTTTATCATCTATAAGAAATTTGGTAAGAGAACATAGAGTGAACTTGAATTGCCTACGCTTGTCAAATTCTTTTTCAAATAATTCCTTAAATTGTTTTCTTCAGCTTTCTAACATTTTTCGTATATCACTTCCATTATCTGAATGAAATCTAGGAACTTTTGCACGATGTATGGCTATAGCTCTTCTTTTGAGTGCCGTGCCTAATTCTTCTTGCTCCCTAAATTCTAGATCTCTTTCTTGTTCATCAGTAATTTCTCCTAAGCGCTCAAATTCTTTATTAATCAAATTCTTAGATTTATCATTCCTATGAGCTTGTGTTCTAGGTCCAGGGCCAGCTTTAGGCTTTGATATCTTTTCATATTTCTCTAATTCTTTTAATGTTGGTAGACGAACTGCCTCTGGATCATTTAGTTCAAGATCATGGAAAAGGGTCTTACAACCATCTAGATCATTTGCCTCACATGGCTCAACACCTAGATCTAATTCATTCCAATGTTTTTGCAATCTCGCTCCCATGTCTTAATTCGCTCTCTGGGCTTTCGTGCATTTGGACTGATCCAATTCTTTGCCTCCTCTTCTGTGATGTAGTCGACACCAAGTACTGGAGTTTCCTTTTCAGGTTCTAGTTCAGGAACTGAAGTTGGGATTACCACATGTGGCTTCTTCTTGTTGCTCATATTTATACTAGAGCTTTTTACTTGTGCTTTGATTTCGGAAGCCTGTTGGTTAGCTTCTTGAATAGGCACCTGAATTGGAGTTTGAATAGAAGCTACTTCCTTCTGCTTTTGTAATAGTTTGCATGGATTTTTTCGCTTAAGATGCTTATGAAGTTTTTGAGGAGTTGAGCATTCTCGTCCACAATGTTTACAGATTGTACCTTTCTTATCACTTCTTGCTTTTCTGACCATGGTGTTAGCTCTAACCATCGCACTATTACTTGCTTATATAATTTTTTCTTTAATTAATTATTTTCTATATACATATCACTTTTCGATTATAGAAATCCTACCGAAGATAAGTATTTACAAGCTTTCCAAAGCAGTTCTAGCTATTGCAAAACTGAGGCATTAACTAATTATTAATTAATCTTTTTGATTCTAGTAATAAAAAAAAGGATGATCAGCGAATATTCTTGCCTATTTCTTTGCAATACCGGAAAGGCTTGTAATAACCCTTGCATTCGCCCAGAAGGTTGCCGATTTCATTGGAAAGCTAAAAAATGGGTACCATGCTCTGATTGTGGAAAGCCTACAGCTTCTGCTTGTGGCCGATGCCCAGAACATGTTAGAGGCTATTATGTTACTCAATACTATGAAAGACTTCGATCAGAAGGTTTTCGATCAGAAATAGGAAAAAGACTTCGCTTAGTGATACAAGAAATACAAAAAAGTCTTCGATCAAACATGCAAAAAGAAACTTTTGAGCAATTAATGGTCGCCCATAGAGACAGGCTTGCAATTCTTAATATTACTCTCTGCAGGGTATGCCTCCTTCTAATAAAAATGAATGAGAAAGAATATTGTGATAGTTGCCAGCTAGAATAAATTTTCCCAGTAGGGTTGAATCGTTAGACTTAAATGAATAATGTATTAGATAAGAAGTTAGCTAGCATAAAGCCAATTCCTGATATATATTTCTTGTTAGACTTATAAAATTTCCTGGCAGGATTGAATAGTTTGACTTAAATTTTTTTGTTAAATTTATATGCTATTTATTAGGCTATTCTGCGCAGAACCTGTTCTTGACTAAGAAAAAGTTGGGACAATTCTGCGGATTTTTCTGGATTTTTACAGGAGATATTTTTGTTAGACTTTTATATAAAACATGCTAGTTATAGAGCTAGCCTGCCCAAAACCAATCCTTTATTTACAATTTTCATTAGATTTATTAATGAGAAACTTAATTAATTTAAATTTTTTTGGTAGACTTAAAGATTAATATACTTTTTCAAAGAGCTAGCTCGCTTAGAAGTAGTTTCTGATATAGACTTTTCTTAAATATTAGTTATGCTATATAGTAATCTGGCCTACTCTGAACACATTCTTAACTTAGAAAAAGTTGGGACAAAAACCTCGTTAGATTTATTTAAAGATTATGCAATTTAATGAGCTAGCTTGTATAGAAGCCATTCTTGTCTATAGTAAAATTCGTTAGATTTAAAAGGTCATATGATTTTTCGATATGCTAATTAATATGCAAACCCTTGCAGAAGCAATTTTTGATTAAAGAAAAGTTAGGACAAAAACTGTTAGACTTATTTGGTTAGACTTAATTTTTCATTAGACTTATTTATGAGATAATAAGGACCATTAGACTTATTTTGGTTAGACTTAATTTTTCATTAGACTTATTTATAGGGTAATAAGGACCGTTAGACTTATTTTGGTTAGACTTAAATAATTTAATGAAAAAAATCATGCAGAATCAATTCCTGATATACATTATTTTGTTAGACTTAATTTTTCATTAGACTTATTTATAGGATAATAAAGACCGTTAGACTTATTTTGGTTAGACTTAATTTTTCGTTAGACTTATTTATAGGGTAATAAAGACTGTTAGACTTATTTTGGTTAGACTTAAGTAATTAATATGCAATTTAATAAGAAAAATTGTGCAGAATCAATTCCTGATATACATTATTTTGTTAGACTTAATAAATATAACTGAAAAAGTGATATAGAAATTAAGATTCTAGAGCCATTAGAAGCTCTTCTAATATAATAAGAAAAATCAATATGCTTCATAAGCTTGGAGAGCTCACACAGAATTAAGAAATATAATATCGAAATTAAGATTCTAAAGCTGATAGAAGC
Source organism: Cetraspora pellucida (assembly GCA_910591915.1). Classification (NCBI taxonomy): domain Eukaryota; kingdom Fungi; phylum Glomeromycota; class Glomeromycetes; order Diversisporales; family Gigasporaceae; genus Cetraspora; species Cetraspora pellucida. The sequence goes on from CAJVQA010000592.1 coordinate 31,694, forward strand.
TCTTCTAATATAATAAGAAAAATCGATATGCTTCTTAAGCTTGGAGAACCCACAATATACAATGTCGTAGGGGAATTGGAACTTTGTCCCAAAACCCCCACAATGACATTGTGTTATCGGTTTGGACTGCTGCTTCTAATTTTTCTTGACTTGCAAATGTAATTATTGCAAATCTCTTAGTATTACCATTTCTATTTGTAGGAATGTATGCTGATTTTGCACCTTTACTTTTAAGACTTCACAGGAGCAACATCTTTGAAGTTCCTTTGGAAAGCTCTAATAATTTAGCTGTAAAAAGACTTTGTTTATTTCTTTGTTTATAGTTTTCTTCTCCTTGAGTTACTTGGACTAACTTATTATTATTAAATGGTAATGACCATGGGATGTATTCATCATTGTTGCTTGTAACCTCGATTATTGCTAATGCTTTGTATTGTGATCTTTTGACTTTTACTATATGT